>JBCJKH010046552.1:13374-99652 GCA_039877255.1 Loriculus beryllinus | reverse complement strand
TTGCCCAGGGAAGTTGTGAGTGCTCCATCCCTGGCTGTGTTCAAGGCCAGGTTGGTCGAAGCCTTGGGAGGCACGGTTTAGTGTGAGGTGTCCCTCCTTATGGCAGGGGGTTGGAATTAGATGATCTTAAGGTCCTTTCCAACCCTGACGATGCTATGATTTCTCTAAACCAAGGAAACGCAATACTCTGAACTTCTAGTATACAATTTTGTGAGGCGCTGCATGGAAATTTTTACTTCTCCTGGAGGATATAGCTTGGGAGCTAAAGTATGTTTTAGCAGAAACGTGTGCTAGCAGAGCAAGTTCTATATGTGGTGCTGTTTACTCTGTAGCGTCCATGTTACCAGGGACAACTGCTGTGCCACCTTACACACCAGTTAAATACTTGTAGTGTGACCTTCATGTACTTGCTTCTGGTGCCACTCAGCTTCAGTTAATTAACTTCATAAATTACGTTTATTTAATGCAAATGGTATTGCTTTTGTTTTCAGAAAATTTGCCTCATGGCTTCAGCCTTCGCCTAATTTATTGTCAGAAACAGCCAGAAGGAATCATGTTTTAATGTCATCTTTTCACAAGTCAACAATTTCCTAAATAATAACATGTTTGTGAGAGTGGAATGTGACAGCACATTGAAGTGTGTTACCAAAAAAACCTACTCACAAGTTGGTGGTCTTTCCTTAATAATAATAATAATGTGAAAGACATTATCTTCACTATGCCAGTGTAAAAATAACAAAAATACTTGTGTTTTCTACAGTTGTTGTTGGAACTGAACAATAACGAAGCCCATCTGATGCCCTATATTGTTGCTTGGTGATATTTATTCTGGGGCCCTCTCAGTTTGTCGTTCTCAGGCAGGATGCTCTTAAAGCCTTCTTCTTTATTGAGCAGCTGAGTTGTATGTGTTACATGTGAAATCGTTCCTTAGGTTTCTTTTCCCATTACACTTTGTCTTTTTTTGTTGAAGAAGAGTTTTTTTCTATTGAATTTCATTTTTCAGTTTTAGTGTTCAGTTAAGGCTACAGCATCTCTGTTCAGCTGCTTACTGAAATTTTGTGTTTAACTGCGTTCACTCATTTTTCCTATTCAGAAGAATTATACTTGAAATATGTGATCTTAAAAGCTCTTATGAGATATAAGCATTATTTAGTAGACTACTTTAAGTCTGCTTTCTGTTTGGTTGGTTGGTCAGTTTGGTGGTTTTCTGATTCTGGGTAACATGATTCAAGGAATGTAAGTGTAATTTTATTTCTCTTTGTTCCTGCTTGTTGAACTCTTCTTCCAGAATCCACAATAGATCATTTAGAAAATTAATAAAATTCTTATTTCTGAGTTGTGTATTACTTTGTATATAGAACTGAACTTCCATTTGTTAAACCTTTCCCACTGACTTAAATAAGTACTTGTTGTCTCCAAGCATCCTCTTTAGGTATTCTTTGTGAAGCTTTTACGACAAAGCCAAGTGAACTTAATCTCTGGCCAGGTAAATGTTTTGTTCTTTAATTAGACAAATATAGACCAGATTGCTATCAGAACTTGTGACAATTATGGGTATCTTAAATCCATATTTCAAATAAAATTTTAAGGTACCTAGTGCTGTCGAAGATTGTATCAAAGTGCATCAATTTCCCAGCACACAAATTGAAGTGCAAAAAAGATTACTTGAGATATTTCTGCTCAAAAAAATAAAATGCACTTTTATCAACTTAGTGTAAAAATCACTGACTAATAGCTCAGAAATTGTTGTCTGAGCTGTGTTCCTTGTCTTGTTTTCTTCTCAACCATTGCATTAGCAATCAAGGATGAGCTCATCTGTATTATATTCATCACAGCTCACCCCGATCTGAAGGACTTTCTCTGCTCTCCAATTTCATTTTGAACTGAGGCTACACTTCTTTTTTTATATGCCATTTGCTACTCAGACTATTTTGCATGTCAAATATCTCCACTGCAAATAAGTCACATTTATTCTATTTTCCATTTCATTAATGTGCACTAGTATCATTGTACATAGTATTGCGTTTGTCCTATCTTCTTAGGAGAATGAGGGATTATCATGACAGGCATTATATCTGAGCTGCTTAGTTTATATTTAGTCTTTTGATTATTTGGCACATTACGATGTGTTAATTTTTGCACTCATTGAAAGGTGTAAGTAGATTCACAGGAAGTTTAACCAAATCTGTAGAAATGTGGTTTTACGCTTGTCTGACAGTATACAGCAGATGTTACGGATTTTCTAGCCTGTGCAAATGTCCATGAGACTTGCAAGACTTAAAAACTTGCATCAAAACGTTTGTAAAGGGAATGTGATACTGGTGCTTTTGTTGTAGGTTCTTTAAATCACTGTCATTCCAAACTCTCTAAAGAGGAGTGATAACCAACCTATAAAGTGCTTCATTTGGATTTTGGGCCCTGATACTCCAAATTCAAAGACCAAGAAATCAGTGCTCTTCAAAACCATTTTTTTGACTGGTTTAAGACTGGTATGTCACAATATCCTGTTTTCCATGTGGGTACATGTACTACGGACCTTCCATCCCCAAAGATAATCATTGTACTGTTGAAAGCAGCAACTAAAAGTCTCATGAAAACATTGTTTGTTTGGCTTGGGGTTTTTTTAACTCAAAGGCAGACCAGAACACTTGAGAAAGGCTTGCTACTTTTTTTGGTAAAAATAAAGTGAAAATTATGTTTGTTTCTCAATCCACAAAGTGTATTTAATATTTCTTCAAAGTATTTCAGCTACTCTGTGTTTAGTACTTTGGGAAAAGTATGTATTTCCACATTAAGGCAAATGGAAAAACATTTGGTTTGATTCGGCCTAGTTTTCTAGCATTAGGTTATTGAATTTTCTTGAAAGCCAACAATCTAATGACAGGTATCATCTGAACTGTAAAAACATGAAGTTAGTCTAGCTACCGGTAGATGTTCTTAGACATGTAAAACTTTAATGCTTCTTAATCTGGCAGCTGGGTAGGCTTTTATGTTGGTTTGGGGTTTTTCCCTCCATATACTTTAAATTAATCTGATCCTAAACACTCAGAAAATCAAATACTTTACCCTGTGTTTTTCTTAGTCATATAATTGCTTTAATTTCGGGAGTTGTTTATGAATAGGTAATCATAAATTATCTATATGGAAGTCACCTGTGCCATTTAAACTCCTACCACATTGTGTAGTTATTAGAAATGTCTTGGTAGATACTCTTTGACTTGTGCTTTTAGGGAAAAAAGAACAAAAACGAGATGAATTTTTGTGTGTTTGAAATGATGAAAACCTCATTTAAAACAAATTAAGGAGTATTTTGCTGAACTGATTTATTTCTCTACAGCAGAACTTAGCTTAACCTTTTATTTCTCTTGCAAGAATGGCTTTGAGTGTAGTTTAAACTGTCAAATGACATTTATCAAATGATGGTTTTGCCCTGTAACAGGCAAATGTCTTCCACAAAATTGATTAGCTGCTGACCTCATCCACCCTTTTCAGACCCTTCAAGGTAGATTTCAAAGAGCTGTAAAATAATCACTTCACGTTCAGTTTATACTTCAACACAAGGCGTTTACTGTCCTGGTAGCGATACTGCAGTGTGTTCCACATCTGGGAAGGAGAGGATGTAAATGCCTGCCTATAGCTCTGCCTGTCACCACCCAGCCCGTTGTGTTTTAACCTAAACCCCTACTCCTTGCAAAATAGGAACAGCTTTGGAAATGGCTTTTTACAGGATAATAGAATGAATAAGGTTAAGAAACTCTATCTTCTAGATGATTGTGCTTTAGTAATCAGGAGAATGCTGTTCAGTAAGGCCTGCAGGGTGTTCAGTTATCAAGAAGGTGCCAGAAGAATGGAGAATAATAGTCTCCTAAATGTGAAATTTTATACCCCAAAGTTTTCCTCTGTTGCATGCTTGTTCTACAGCCTTGTTTTGTGAGAGCAATCCGTTAGAAGCCAATAGGCTTGCTTTTGTTAGCATTAACCTATCAGTAAATGAATTAACTGTGCCTTTGAAGAAGTCTTTGGCCCTGTCAAAATGGTGACTCCATGTCTGAACAAAAAGTACTGTCTGATATTGTTTTCTGTTCAGAGCTCTGTGCAAGTTCCTTTGCTAAAGAAGAAACTGAGATGCAGAAAGTAAACCATGAACATAAAAACCTCAGAACTGCTGGTGGTGTTAAAAGTTCAATTCTATTTTTAGACCTCAATAATTTCTTTATTCCAAAGTCTCTTCCAGTCCCACTTCTTCCAAAATCTGTGTTTAAAAATACACAAATTTGTGAAAAATGCCCTTGACTTTCTCTCAGAGTAACAAACCAGTTGCAGCTTGTTTGTCTCAGTGGATCGGTCTTGTGTGAATAGGCTTTCAGTTCAGAAAGAGAATTGGAAGATAAATAAGAGCTGAAAAGAAAGTAGCACTTCCACAACTTTGGCCACATCCAGCATCAGGAGAAGCAGGAATTTTCCTGTGTGTGAAATTGCCAAGAGCCATAACTGCAGCTGAGATCTTTAATCAAGCTGTTCAGTGTGAAAACACCTCGTCTCTCCATAGGTTCAGCCAGCAAATCTGTCTGCCTGGTATGTTAAATTAAGAGGAAACAGTATCTATGCTGCATATTAAAGCTGAGATATTAAATACAAGAAACTGTGTGGAGAATGAAGTCTTTAAAGAGGAAGAGAGTTTTGAAAGGAACCACTAGGCATTGCTAAGTAGTTTGCATGTCATTTGTGATGTGCTTGGGGTGAAATTTTTTGGACATTCATGTATATGGTTTCTCTGTTTTGGTTTGGTTGGTTGTTTTTTTTATGAGTCATACGAGCTGTAATGTGTTAACACAGGTTATCTTGCTGCAGCATCATAGTGATAGGCATCAGATTCTTTCTGTTGGAGAGCAGGACCATTGTTCTGGCTCCTCTAGCTAAACATGCAATATATGCTGTGAATTGCCTTTATTATATGCTGCTTAAATATCTCATTGTCTGCTTTGCATACAAGCAATTTATTGCTGCTTATGTTCTGACAGAATGAAAACTAATGTTTAATTATGCATTGCCCTAGTAATTTGGTGTTTAGGGTGAATGTATCTGAATTAAATAAGGGCCATTAATAATGCCTAACCATTTATGATATATTCATTGCCTGATTTCAAATCATATAAATTAGAGAAGCTTATTTGAAATGTCACCAATGTAAGATGGCTTTGTGGGAACACCTCTCTGTGTGCTAATTTCAGAATCATTACCAGCTGAGCCTTACTATTTATTCAATGTCCAGTAGGCTTTTATTATTCCCTTATTTGCAGCTTAATTACAACCTCCGTTTTCCTGACAGTGTGAATTCAGTCCTAAACCTGCAGGAGCAAAATGAGTTGCAATCAGTTGGTTTTTGCCTGAAAGCCTCCTCTTGCTTCAGCCCCCTCCCACCTGCTACAATCCAGCCACAGCTCTGAGCAGATCCCTACAGCCACAGTGTTTATACTGTGTATTTCAAGCGGCGATGCTAGTCTGAGGCTTATAAAATTGTTCTTCTTACAGTTCATAAGGTGTAAGCATCTCAAACACCTGGTCTTATACCAATATCACAGGGATATTTGAATAAATTACTTAAAATGATGATTCTGGGTCACTTTAGTAACTTGCATGTGTGAATTTACAAATTGTATTAAGAGACATGAGGTATTTATAATATGCATGGTTGCTGTGCAACTGAAATCTTGGTTGTTTGTATTTAAAATAACCCGTTCTCTAAGGCTATTATATGAGATTTAAATTCCTCAAAAATATAGTAAGTATTGTCTGTTTCAAGTAACAGGACAAACTGCAGCAAAGTTTTGCATTGACAGCAACAAATAAGGGCAGTTAAAGGATATAGGTTGCAGGACTAAAAGAACTTTATTTCTCTGTATGATGCACATGCATTTGTTACAGAAATGCTATAAATGTGGGCTCTCTTAAAAGTAATTGTACTTAAATGAATATCTGATCTCTAGCCTTCAGCAACAAGTCAGTCCTCTGTCCAGTGAGCTCTTTCTGCTTCATTTATGCATCATGATTATCTCTTAGGGGAAATTCTTTCTTGCTTATAATTTTGTTACATTCAGTAGCAGTTCTTAGAGGAAATGGATGTTTCTTGTTTCTTAAGTAATTATTACAGTTACTGTAATTGGGAAATAACTGAGCTTCCATCCTCAGTCACATTGAATTTGCTCTTGTGAAGAAAGCTAGCTGTTTTTAATGGGTAATGTGAAGAGATGCACACAGTACTTGGCAAATACTTAGTTTTCTGTCATGCTTGACTTTAAAAAAGAGAAAAAGAAGCAAAATTTTAATCCAAGATGAGTTGGAAGAGTCAAAATGCTTTCTCTGTGCTTTGTATTTAGTGTCTTTCAAATGTGACTGTTTCTTCACGTGGTGATGGCAAAGTGGAGAGCTGATCTCTCTGACCTTTCCCTTTCCTTTTAACTTCCCAAGAGCTGTTTGTGGGAGACTTTGGATATTGTTTCTTCTCCCTCCCCCCACAATGTGGTTCCAGTTTCCACCAAGATCTAATGACACGGGTATTCCTTTCTGTCTTGTGTGCACTTTCTAATCTGGCCTCATCAAATCTATCCGAAAAATGTATTATCGCACAAAGAACCAGACCTTACACTTGAAAGGTTTAAATTAATTAATGGCCTGTGCCACTGGGACGTACCATTACTCAGCTGGTGTGCTATATCAAAGGTCATTTGTACTGTGTGTTCATCACCTGCTTTTTTGTTTTCCTGTCGGCTAGAGAGGAATTCCCTAAATATCAGAGAAATTATTTTTGCATACTTCCAGGTTGGATGAATCTAAAAATAAAAAAAATTTAAAAAAAAATACCCTTCTGTTAGTCTGATTTTTTTTTTTTTTTTTTTTTGCCTGGTTTGGGGTTGTGGAAAAAGTACAATTACGTCTGGTAGGGAACTTCCTAGAAGTATTTTGAAATTTCTACTTAGAATAAAAGAATCTCTGAAGGATGCAGGTATGAGCACATTTGGCTCTTGTTATTCTGCTATGTAGGTGACATTTGTAAGGCCTACAAGTTAAACTGTACTGTTACAGTACATGTATAAATATTTGTAGCGCAAAAGCAAATCTGTAGATGTAGAGAAACTTTGCATGAGCAAAGTAAGAAAGCAAATGCATGTGAAAATTGGAATAATGCAATTTTGATTTAAAATCCAAATTTGCAAGAAAATTTGCTGTTATTGTAGGTATTGGAAGATGTTCTTTGTATTACTTTCGCCTAAAATGTACTTGTGTGTAGGTCTCTTACTCCTCTTTCAGGTATGGAGTTTGTTATATGATCTGGGAATAGATAGGTAACACTGTATAAGCAAATCTAAAGTTCCATATCTCTGCGTCGTATCTGCTTGTCCCTAGTTTTATTTGTACAACAGCTACACTAGTTCTGCAGGCTCATGAACCTGTCCTGTGGATTCAGAGTGAGATTGATATATGGTGATAGCAACTGTAGTAAAGAGCATGTATGTTAGATGTAGTGATTTTCAATCAACATTTTGTTATTTTATGTCATATTTAATGAGGTGTCAGCATGATTTATTAGGTTTATACAGCTGTGTTTTCAAAAATTTACTGGAGTTTCTTCTTTCACTCTGCTTGGAGGGAGGCAAAAGCATTCTCCCTACAACTCCAGGGAGCAGAGCACACTCGGCCCTTGGCCCATCCCAGACATCTATTTCCTTTCTCCGCTCTGCTATATAACTGCCATGTCTCTGTCTAGAGCTTACCAAAGAAGCACTCTGTAAATTCAACAGATTTTATCAGGTTTTGTGTGGGCTGCAAGGGTCTTGAATAATAAAAATGATATGCCAGGGACCATTACTGTGAGTTGAAAGTACTGAAAAGTGGTGAGGCCACCTGACCTGCCTGCTTGCATTGGCTTCTTTGCTCTGTTCAAGAGCTAAAAGGCTCCTTGCTGTTTTCTTGTTTTGTTTAACTTCGGTTCTGCTAAAGGTCATACTCGTACTGAGTGCAAGTCCCCTTTTATAATCTATAGCTGCTTCAGTGAAGGTTTCTCCAAAAGCCTCTCTTCGGCAGGATAGCATTTACAGGCAGCTAACAGCTTCCTAGTTGGAAAGTGTTAGATAAGCAGTGCTGAGAGCAGAAGAGCACCCCTGTGTTGCTGTATCCACCCTTAGTATGCATTTGTATTCATATGGAGTGGGTTTTCCCTCTAAACCTTGTAGAAAACTGCTGAAGCAAAACGTGCTCTGCATGAGCAAACAGACTTGACCGGATAAATCGAGGTGCGTGACCAGGGTGTAGTGCACAAAAAGAGCATAGGTAAAATGTATGTCGTGGGTGACTGTCGTAATGGGTATCTCATCCATGATTCAAAAGCACCATTGTAAGCTACCAATACTCTGTCTTATGTTTATCAAGTTTTAGTTAAAGTTTACTAAAGTATGGCTACAGAATAGGTAATGGTAAAGCTTTCTACGATTTCTGTGGGGTATGGTCAGAAGTGGATTTCAAATGTATATGAAAAAAACTAATCTTGAAGACTGACTATTTCTCTCAAAGCTAGAAAGAATAGGTGGTCCCCACAATATAAAAAGAAAAAACCTTGGAACTTGTTCATCTATTTCTAAGTGAAAATATAGCTATTTAGTTTGTCTGACTTGAACAATTAAAAAGATGCCTACAAAAATGTGCCTGTGTGCTGGTGTAAGAAACAACCCTCCATTTATTGAGGCCAAAGTGTGTGCATTCACATATAAGCAGGATTTCACTTGATTTTCTATAAAGAGTCCAAGACACAAACATGTAAGACTACTTTTTAGGCTGCAGAGGTAAATAGTCATTTGAAGTATGGAATTTGGATTATTTTTTGGAAGCATAGCTCAGTTGATTAGACAAGAATGATGTGGTGGGATTAAAGACTGTTTTTCTGGCATCCTCATTGACCTTCCATAAAAAGTACAAGCCAGTTGTGCTTTGAAGCGCTTCCCTTCTCTCCCACTCTCACCCCTCCTCTCCAGAAACTAGTATAAATATGGAATGTTGTTCCTTCTTTTCCAAACTGTGATCACATTTAATCTGGAAAGAATAAAACCGCTTTTACATTCTTTTACTTACATTCATTGTCGGGTCATACACACAAGAATTAGTAGACTAAGTAACATTAAGACATATGCAGCATTTTTGCAAAGACATAAGCATCTAAATATATTCTCTTTTCTTTAGATCAATGAACTGAGCCATGTTCAAATCCCTGTTATGTTGATGCCAGATGATTTCAAAGCCTACTCAAAGATAAAGGTGGACAATCACCTTTTCAACAAGTAAGTACAAGTAACAATTCCTTGCAGAAGTGGATAGTGGCAGTGATATTTATGAAGTACTATGAACTCTGTTATTTTTCAGTTCATGGGACTGAAGTTTTTATGATTAAGTTAATCCTGTGATAAACATAACCATCTGTGCTGTTCTGAAAAGCGACAGCAAGGACTGCTGGGTAGTATTTTTCTGCCATATGGTTTATTATTGCCTTATGAGTATCTTATATATTGAAGGTGATCCTTTCTCGGTGTGTTTATGGCTGGTACAAGTATTTATTTGGGTATTTTTCAAAACAAATTCATATGCATGTACTTTTTATTATGTGAAAGGCTTGAACATGAATGAGAATTTAAAACTTACAACAAAGCTGAGTAATGTTCAGCTTTTTATAATCCATGATACATAATCATAGCAATCATATAGAAGCACCAAAAGTATTAAGATCATTTCATGAAATCTCTATGTCTCTTAAAATACTCTGTGAATAGTATGTATAGACATACTAAACTGATACTGCTGGTTTGTGTATAACCTAAATTTTATTTAAGAATATATTTGCAAAAAGGAAGAATTCTGCTACTTTGGATCTTTGGTTTTGTAGCAATGGTCAAAATAACTTCTCACATATAAGTCTGAAATCAACACAAGGATATTAAAATTAGCTCTGTACTGAATGAGTCAAGTTTTCTTGAAACTTTGGCACCGTCAGTACTTTTTGGTGTTACAGATGGTATAGTAATTCTTATATAATCTGATCTAAGATTTCCCCTTTGGAATAATTTTAGAGCAATGGGAAATAATTCTTGTCTGCTTTTGAGTCTAGGTTCCAAAGTTACCACGATATAGTTTGTGTTTGTTTCATCCAGTTATGTTATGGCTTGTTGGAGACAAATACTTACAAATTTATTAAACATTGTAAAGAAAAAGAAGAGAACATGGTGAGACTAAATCTCATTAAAAAAAAGCAAAAATTAGAGGAAAGGTTGTAAACCTCCTTATCCTCTGTTTTGTGTGAACAGAATTGGGACAGGATATTCTGCAGTTATTTACTTCATATGCAAGTGAATGAAGTTGATGTAGTTTTATATTCTTTCAGGGAAAACATGCCAAGTCATTTCAAATTTAAGGAATATTGTCCCATGGTTTTCCGTAATCTGAGAGAAAGGTTTGGAATTGATGATCAAGACTTTCAGGTAAGTTAGTTTTCAAAGCACCTAAACTGATGATAATATGCAAATGTTGAAGGTCAGTAATGCTGCAGTTGTGAATAAGCAGGCCAATGTGCTGAAATAAAGTTATTTTTATGTAAGTTGAAGGAAAACTTAAAGAGAAAGATATCTTCTTTCTACTCCTTCCCCCACCTGCAGGCAGAATGTTTTTGGTTTAACTCTTTGCCTGCCCTGGCTGTCTTCTTGTTCCTATCCTTCTGCTATCTTTAGCCCACCGTATTTCATGTTAGAGAACCTCCAAGTTACAAGCCATGTTATTAAAACTGGGGGACCTTTTGCAGTAGGAAGAAAGGATAGGAATACTTCTTGCAATAGGGAAAAAAAAAATGCCTGGACACTACTGACAGGAGATGCTGTGTTCAGCTGGGTCATTTAGATAACAGTTGCTTTAGTTGTGTGTCTAAGTGAGACATTATTTCTGGAGCAACCATAGTCTTTTTTTTCCTTCATGCTCTCTTTGTTTAGAAAAGCTTGACCTGTGGCCTGACAACTTCCTACTGCTTCATCATGCCTCCTTTCCCATTGTTAAAAGAATCTGGAAACAAATTGCTTGCATAGAGCAGATACAGTAAAACAAGAAGTTGCTCTAGATTTGGCAGGGTTGTTCCTTGCAGCCAAAGCTTCTTTCTGTCTTTGCAAAAGAAAGTTTTTGAACCTTCCTTCAGTCTAATCTGCAATCAGAAACTCACTAACAATTCTCTTTTTCATTAGTTGCTCCTAATGCACAGTTTCTGTCACAAGGGTAATTTCCTTCTGCAATATCTCTGCAAGATGTCCTGTCCTAAAGAGCACTTGCAGTGTAACCCAGCACCACTTCCTGTTATGCTCTTTCGCTCTTCTAAAGTATTTTGGTGTGGGTTGCAGTTGTATTTGTAGCCTGCCACTAAGATATGTTAAGTGAAGATATTTAATAAATGGTTTCAAGTAGCTAAATTGTACAAAATGCATTTGTACAGTAACACTCCCATTCTTGCTACATAGAGCAGAGTGAATACTGAAGCAAGAAGCTACTTACTTTTAAGTCCTTCAACTATCCTTTTTATCAGTTTTCCCCTTTTCAGTATCAAGCAATGTGTTAAAAATAAATAGATGGATTAAAATGTGCTTGCAGGAGTGTAAATGGAATTTAAGTTACGGATCTTGGTATATGGCCACTTTAACTTTGGTGAGACCTTTCGTCAGTAGGTGGAGAAGAGGGTTCGGCTGATTTCTTTTGGTAGAGCTGTTGTGATCCTGTCATATGATTTTTCATTATCCTGTTTACTGAAGAACTGTTAAAAGAGGAAATACACCAAGACTTAGGCCAACAGTTAGAACAGATTACATTGCTGCTTCAGTTTTCTTGGTGTACCAAAGAGGATCCTAATGTTTGGGAAGGTATTTGATCCCTTTAGCTGAAGATTTTCTTTTTCTTGACAAAGGATCAGTGTGTCGAAGAGGAAGAACGTGTGATTGTTTCTCAACTTAAAATTATGGTGTCAGCTCATGCTTGCTATCTTTTTAGAAGATGGGGTGATGAAATTCCTAGGCAATTGAAGTTATATTTCAGTAAATATTAGAAGGGTTAGGATGCTGTCATTAGTTAAAACTAGCAAATAGCATAATCAAAAGTGCTGCATCCCACAGCACTGTGAAATATTTCTATCTGTTCTGCTGTTCTACGACAAAAAATCCTGTTGTAACTATATATGTAACAGTTTGATTTTATTAATGATAACAATGAAAAAACCGGTGTTAAAGGATTGTCACTAGATAAAATGTCCCTGTTTTCAGATTAAAACCAAAATTACTTGTTTGTAACTCTGTTTTGTTCTGTTGGGGTTTTTTTTGACAATGTAACCAAACAACAATCCAGAAGAAGAAAAATGTAACCACATCCTGGGTTTTGATGCAACAGAGTTATGTATTGGAAAAAAAATCTACAGTGCTATTTAGTATTTCAAGTATATTTAGTGAAAAACAAAAGATACTTAATTTTGACCCAAGGGAAGGCAGTGTCTGCCTTCGCTATCCTTTTTTTCCTCAACCCAAGCAAATTATCACTCTGCATTCTTATTCTACTGAACTCTACTGATACTGTTTTTTTAAAAAAGATCAAAATAGTAATGTATTTTGAACACACGTCAAAATTAAATTAATTCTAGAGAAACACACACAATGAAAAATTAAGTCACTCCATGTGTAAGACAGGGGTTATCCCTATTAAAGGTTGCTTTCTTTTTAATGTTACATTTTCTGTGATTTAAAAAGGAAATCCAGGTTGACAAAGGGAGACTCGCTGTGTATACGTGTCTTTTTTTTTCCATATGATCTTTGCCTTCAAGGAAGTTATTCCAATGAATGCAGGTTGAAATGATTGTCTTGCATTCAAAGCCAAACATGAATTGGAAAAAGCCTGTGCAATGTTGAACAGAAGGGACGCTTATGGAGAAGATAGAAATAACTTTCTCTGGATAGTTTTTCTTATATAACAACTTTCGTGAAGGGAGTCCTGATCAATTGTGAGCAATGTCATTCCCATTATTGAGCAAGATAGAATTGGTTTAGATAAATAAACCCAATTACCTTGTTCATTAGTCAAACACATCGGTTTGAAGCAGGAAGATCATTCATTTTAAATGTTTTTGTTTTCAGAATGTTCTGCAGATATCCTTGATGAATTGTTCCAGAGGTCAGATAGTGCTTCCTCATAAGGAAAGACTGAAAAAAAACCCCTTACCTTATCAAAAGTATTTGGTAGCATACAACCTAATTACTGGGCTATACTCATTTTACATTTTGACATTGTGTTGTTCACTTTGTGCAGTAATTTTGTGGGCTGATTAACATGTAGGCTTTGCTCGCGTGTGGAATGGTTGATATAAGAATCTTCTCTTACAGAGCTCTCCTCTTTTCCCTGAAGAGATTTAAATCTTATAAGTAAAGGGTTTTTTTCCTTCAGATTGTCTTTAGTCAGACGAATTGCTTAAATTGTATATGGTTTGTGCTTTACAAGAAGCCATTTCTAGTAAGCAGTTCCTACATCTATCTGTCTTTCATAGCTCATTGGGCATCTCTGAAAGACGTTTTGATTAACACTGAACTAGAATTAAAGTTTCATTGAGGTAGATGTGTGGTTGCCAATACTGAGTGGGGGGGTTAGCTTTACTATGGACATCGATGTGCAAAATGTAGTATGACGTTAACCCATAAGTTTTATTTAAAGGTTGCCTTTAGAAACTTGTTATGACAAGTTAAGTCTTAAATCTATGTTAAGAAACTTTGTTCTTATGTCAAAACAATCTTTCATTAGACTCGAATCTTTCTTGTTTATCACATTACTAAGGTATTTATTGCATCAAATTAAGAAATGGTTTTTCTCAGAAAGGGGAACACAAGTGATGATCAGTCAATATGAATCAAAATTGCATTTGAATAATGACAAAAATTTTAAACCATTTTAACCAATTAGATCATTATTTTGCTTAGTGCCATTGGGAGTTACAAGTACATATGGATCTGAAATTGAAGGTACTTTTTGAAAGTAATTCTAAAAGTCAGAACATTAAATAATGACAGATTTTGCCTTGATAGGGTAAATTATCTTATCTTGTATTTTTGTTAAGTGTCATCTTATTTCATTGGAAAAGAATCCCTAACTCTGAAGATCCTCCTAACATAGGTAGGGAAATACTTGACATCATTAACTGTTCCTAAAAGAGAAGAAAAAAATTGCTTAGGAAGCAGATGTTGTAAATTAAATACCTCACTGCAGTCCTAAATTAATTTTTAGTTTCTGCATTCCCTGTCAGCTTTTGGCATCAGTTTTGCAAAGGTTATTTTACAGAAAGGCCTCTTTTTTACCAAACTAGATGGGGTAGCTTTTGTAACTTTAGAGTTTCTTTTCTACTCAGTCGACATGATTTCTTATCTTACGAAATCCAAGAGTGCAATTCTGTCAAAAGAATTATAAGACTAGCTTCTGAAAACTGCAAAAGTGAGAGGTAAACAAGCAAGCAGCTAGCTTAATGGTTCCCCAAAAAACCTCTAGAGAAATAGGATCTATTACTGTTACAAACGCTTCTGCTGCTATTACTCTGGAAAGGCAAACTTACTTTACTATGCTACAGCACATCTGTTCTTACTTACAGTTATTACTGAATCCTACATCTGGATTCTGCTAGGCGAAAGAGGGAGACTGGGTTCTTGCCCGGTGAAATGCAGTTGGTCATACCAGAGGACACCAGTGTCCCAGGGTACCTAATGAGCTTTATACTCATTTTTCAGAAGCCAACCTTAAATACGATTTTCTCTTTTAAGTGTCTAAACTTCACCAAAATTCTTGTCAACCTATGAACATTTTTGCTCATTTTAGGTGACTTTTTTAGTCCTAAGGTAGCATATTAAGAGCTTAAAGGCTATTTTACAATCTAAAATACGTTTCTTCAGACAAACAAATACTAATCGGAGCTGTTTTGCTGGTGTTTCTGCAATGGAATTTATGCCTCCATTTATTGGCCCTTTGTTTGGGAAGGAATGAGCCACCTCTAGCATCAAACTACAGACAACAAGATCAACAATAAATATGTCTGGAACAACTATCATAGGAATTGGATCTTCTTCCTAAGACATGATCCTTTCATTAAATGTTTAATGAAATGTATTAAAAGTCTTGGAAGCAAGAACTGTCTTGAAAAGAAAATTCCTGTGCTGGTCATTTTAAGTGTGGTACGCCTGACATTGCATGAAAAGTCATTGAGCTCATCTGTCAGGTGAGGTTGTGAGGTTCTTGCAGCAGAGTGTACAGTTTGTGGATCCCAGATGGACATTGGCACCAGGATATTCAGAACTGCTGACACCTTCTTTGACATGGGCATAGGCATAGGTGATAGTGGTAGTAAAGTACTGAGCCAGCTGTACTAACAAAACCTGTTGCATCTGTAGTCTTTCCAACATGTGAAGAATGAAGTTTGCAATCTGAACATCACATTCTAGGATTTGGTGCCATAAGTGTGAGCACAAATAAGAATTTAGTGACTATGGGACTTAACCTTAGTATGTATGGCAGTGGATATTTTAACCTCCGGCTTTTCTTAGTTTTCCACAGAGAAAGCATTTAGTTTGCCTTCTTTAGCAGTTCCTTGCCTAACCTGTCATTCACAATTGGGTATTCAAACTAGAAAAAAGTAATTTAGTATGTGCTGGCAGCATCAAAAATGAGCTGCCAGGTGCTTCCTGAGCTCTTATGGAGATAGCCATTGAAAGTGAGGCATTCTATCCAAGCTTTACATGGCTGAAGGGGAGAAGCTTCCAGAAAAAGAACCCTAACTCTTTCTAAAGCGAGTGTATGCCTTAAGCTAACAGCTTCAAATCCAGACCTACAGTCTCAATAGGATAATTTGGTTTAGGAAAGGATCTCATTTTATTCATTAAACTTCCATTTGAACAAGCCAGGTAACCCATAGCCTTTCTCCTGGTACAATAGCTCAGTGGGAAAAATAAAAAGTTGGTGTTTTACCTTTCTCTGTCAAATTTTTTCATGTCTTTCACCACAGTAACCACATACAATATCAAATACAGTTTGCTTATAAATGTCTGTAGGTGTTCACAGTGTGTACATCCACTTCTTAACAAGGTCATGGAAGGGATTTGATATTTGATTAGTGCACCACAGGACCACTCCTGTCTTGCCTTTTGGAGGTCCCATGTCATTCAACATAGGTCTTTTGAGAGCTCTGCTTCTGAGATGAGAAGACATCATGCAGTATTGTCCATACAGCTGCCAAAGGCATGGGGACTCATACTATTGAATGTGTTTTTAGTGTACGTTACTGGTCAGGTATACTCTGCCACATTCTTAATAGCATGTCAGTGTCAGGAATCATTGTTTCCTGATCATGTTTTCTCATCATGTTTCCTCATCAGTATTTCCAGACATAAACCTGCTCAGTGGCAGAGTGCATGATGCCAGTATTCAAAGTCTTCGCTATCCATCCTCATATGACAAAACCAAACATCTCTGGGTTTGGTGCTTCTGTTACATTAAAACTGTAGCACTTTGACTTTCTTCTCTTTAGAAATCACTGACAAAACACTGTCCTGAGAACCATCCCAGGAGTAGGCTGCTTGTTTCAAATTACAGAAGAAGTTGGAGCCTTTATGTCCAGTGTGTCTCTCTGATATGCTTTTTGCCAGTAATCCAAGTGTAATTCATCTGTATCAATGATTCCTGAGATCTTGTAAAAGGAAAAAAGGTTGGGGGAACCTGCAAGCTTGTCTTCATGAGAAGCTGTGCATGGGACAGGCAGCACCACTGTTAACTGCTGTCACAGAACAGCCAGAGCGTGTGTACGTAATTGTCTTAACAGCGATGAGCCACTGCCAGGCTTTTCTACTGACCTATGATTTCAGTCATCACAGAGCATCATCTGTGCACTTGTTTTTGCCTATTCATTCATGCAAAGCTGCCCAGAGGCACTCTTAAATAGCCTGGGATGTGATCTGATTTGTCTTTGGGGTACGCTGAGCTTGTGAAGCTCGTTCTGGCATTCCACGACTTTCGGATGAGATCACAGTACCAGAAATCATTGTTTGCCTTTGTCCAGACATCGCAAAATGGGAAAGATTTAAATCAATGAGAAGCTGTTAAGCCAGTCAGTTTGAAAGATTACTGTTCTTCTAAAGCTCTCCATGCTTTATCACCAGAATTTTCCTATTGCCCTTTTCAGCTTTTTCAGGAAAAGCTTTGACTCAATGACAGTTTTTATTAGGCTTCCTTTCTAGATCAGTTGCATGAAGTATCTGTATTACATCCAACACATACTTCACATGTTCAGAGTTTCTAAAATATAATCTTGTCTGCTAAAGTAGCAGTTAGAAAACAATGACATTTACATTAGATGTGTAAGAGATTAGAATGAGCTAATTAAATTGACCTTTAAATCTCTCCAGCCTCTTGGAGGCTGTGGCTAATCCTTGGCCTCCCACTGTGGAGATAAGTATCCGTGCTGTGAGCATTTTAAGCGAAGTGGGCAGAGGAGGAAGAGGATCACCAGCAGTTTGTCTTTGAAGAAGAGGGCAATACTTTGCCAGTTATAAATATAGCTTGCAGTTATGGAGGGAGTGGGGGGACAAGCTTTTTCTGTTTCTCTTGTGGCTCTGTTCCATGTGTTTTCCTCACGAAAATAGGTTTGGTTTAAAAAAATAGCTCCAAACTCCCTAACTTATTGCTCTTTGGAAAGTCTCTCTGGAAAACAGTTTACTTTTTTGATGTCTGGTGTTGGTATAACTAGCATTATCAATAATAGTGTTATTGTTAGTTAATTACAGTCAGCTGCTATTTTTATTGACCATGTAACAGGTTAAAACTTAAACAGGGGAGGTTTAGATTGGCTATAAGGAAGAAATTCTTTACTGTTAGGGTGGTGAGGCACTGGAATGGGTTGCCCAGGTAAGTTGTGAATGCTCCATCCCTGGCTGTGTTCAAGGTCAGGTTGGACAAAGCCTTGGGTGACATGGTTTAGTGTGAGGTGTCCCTGTTTATGGCAGGGGTGTTGGAACTATATGATCTTAAGGTCTTTTCCAACCTTAACTATTCTGTGATTCTATGAATGACTGAGTTTTCTGATTTGCCTCTCCTCTGTAGAATTACATTTTGAAAGTGTGTAATTGCAAGCTAAATAATAAGATGTTTCAGATTGGAGATAATCTTACTCTGTAAATGCAATCCTAATGCCGTTTTTGTCTTTGGTTACTTACTGTATGTAAGAGGTTAAGTATTTTCTGACCAGTGCTGGAAACAGGATGGTAAGAATTACTTCAGACATATGTCAGGAGGATTCCTGCTGCTATGGACACTTCAGGATACTGATAGCACTGTCTGTACCTGTCCATGTGTAACTTTCTACTTTGTGCATCACTTAGCGTGGGACACTCCTGCTCTCTGAGTTCTGCTGCATTGTACATCATGCTGTTGCTATGATCACCTCTCTTACAGCCTTTGAAAGACAGACAGCCCATGTTCTCTGAGGAGCTGCCAGTATGCTGTTCTGCTCCTGTAATGGAAGTATCTCAAATCTCCCAACTTAAAAACAGCCAACAACCTATCAACCAAAACCCCCAAATCCCACCTTGCTCACAAATTCTAAGCCAAAGAGAGATGTTACAGAACAGCCATAATAATTCACATGATGTGCTTTGCCTTTGATTTAGGTGGTGTTGAGAGTCCGTTTTCCAGACCGTTATGTTCTACAGGGGTTCTTCCATCCTAGTGAAACTGGTAAGAGCAGTCTCCAGTCTGTAGCTGCAGCTGACGTCTCATCACTGATCAATTGCATGATAGAAGAGCATGGCTCTGAACAGATCTTTCTGCTGTCTAGGGAAGTAATACTGCTCTGAAAAAGCAGTAGTAGCTGGTTACAGTATCCTTACAGGGCCTCTGAATGGGATGAGGAGTCTGGAGGGATTAATTTAGCTAAGGGGAGTTTATTTCCAGGACTATTTGCATGGGACTGTCAGCCTACTTGATAGCAAAATACTTGCAGTCAGGAGACTGTCCCACCTGATATCCCGTTGCTTGTGTCCAAATGTTGTGTTTCTGAGATGAGTTTGGACACTTCCTCTGTGAAACCAGCACCACCTCCTTCTCCCAGTCTGAAATAAACCCCCAAACCAGGAAGAAGAAAAAGAAGCTTTATCTACTGTAATAATGGGATGAACCTTTCTGCCTCTATCAGTTCACAAAAGGTGGCCAGACCATACACCTAGTAGCTCTTCCTATTGCAGTGAAGATCCCGTCATTCTCTGCTGGCATTGATGCTTACCCACAGTGAGTGGGGTTGTTTTTTGTACTTTTGTATGGAACAAGAACTAATAATTAGTTACCAGAGTCTCACCTGGCGGGGCTCTGCAAATCTTAACAGCTGCTGTTGGATTTCCTAGGAGAACTTCACTGGCATCCTTAAATTTTGCTGAGGGAGCAACCAGTCCAGCTTTGTTTGGGAGGTTTTGGGGGTTTTTGGTTGTTTTTTTTTTTTGTTGTTGTTCAAGATATTTGTAGTAGTAAAAGTGGTCTTTTAAAGAAAAGACAGTCAGCAACCGTTGTAGAGGCCAGTTTCTGCTGTTAGAGGGTATCCTTTTTGCCCTTCATCTGAAGAAGCAAACCTAGTTCAGCAAACCTTTCTTTCTTTTTTCCACAGTTGGCATTTTGAGAGCCTTTGTAAGAAGCCATCTTGCAGATGCAGAGTTGCCATTTTACTTGTGTGAGTGTGCTGTTGGTAATATTTGGCCTTACTTTACAAAGCCTATTTCTAGCTGTGGTGCATATGGGATCTTTTGATGCCTCGAGGCACCTGGGGAAGAATTTCTTCCCTAAATACAGCAAAGGTGTAACCTGCTCACTTAGGCACATTGTGCTTCTGCCTAGCAAGAAGCCTGTGTGGGCAGTGTGAATGCGTCACTGCTTTAATAAGCAGCAGTCCTTCCCATAGCTGCTGTATTTATTGTTTTGCTTCTTGGGTGGTCCTGTTTTGTAACTTGTTTTTTAACTTCAGTTGTTGCACCTCCCAGAACCATCTTGAATGATGAAAGTTTGACGCTCTTGGAGGTAAGTGCTCTACCTGTGTGTTTCTCTATGACTTGTTTGCTGCTCCCTTTCATCTTGCCATGTGCTTTAGTTACCTTGAAACAAAGCTGTATCATGTTGTGATCCCTGTAGGCTTCTGCTTAGCCAAGGCTAATGGAACCAGGTGTTCTGGAGCACAAGCTCCTCACCAGAAGAGGTCCACCTTGTGCAACACTATGCACTGGCATATTGTGTCAGGGTTGGGGGGGTCACATTGTTTCATACAAATGCTATTGCCTTGCAGATTCTGAACTGTATTTAACTTTGAAACATTATTACAGGAGCTGAGCTAAGGTAAGGTTGCTGTATCTTAGTTGGATACAGCAAACTCCGGTTAGTTAGGGCTCGGTGTAGTATATTTAGTATACTTATATACTAACTCAGTATACATATATATATAACTTAGTATACTCAGTTGTATTTTAGTATAGTAAGAGACGGGAGACAGGATTTGGATAGGTAACTTTTCAATTTCTGTAGCAGGAGTTAGAGGCCATATTAGACAAAAATGTGACCTTTTAATTAATTGTTAATCACTGTTAGAATTTATTTTAAGCCACCTCGTACATGGAGGAACACGTACTCTCTGTGTGTAACTCTTCTCCAAGGCTGAAATTCTGTTTTAAACATCCAGATTCTTAAAGGTTTTTTGCAAATATCAAATAAGGTGGATTTGAAGTCTCCGGCCAGAGACCCTTGGCTGTGTAATCACACGTGTTAAGAGACTGATGGAGTAATTTTGGCCAGTGACTTTGCCCCTGCCTCACCCTTTTCAAATGTGCTGTTATTCAGAACAATATGGAGCTTGTAAAGAGGCACTGGAGATGGCTGCAGGGGACAGGGCCATGCAGACCGCAGTGAGATGCTTCTCGAGGAAGCAGAAGGGGTGGGGCAGGAGAGGGACAGAGAAAGCACTTGTCAGGCAGCATGGTGAATCAGGTAGGAATTAGCATGCCTCTGAAGTTGTTTTTAATGGAGCTTTCCAAATTCCACAAGTTCCTGACCAGGTCATTTGGAAGAGATACATGTGCAGCTGCTTTTAGACTACTTGAATATTCAGGAAAGCAAAGTGTGGATCTCTGTGTTCACAGTGGGAAGTGTCTCCCCTTCCTAATATCCTGCTAAGAATTATTTCCTGAAATTTGAAGTTTTGGGAGTGGTTTTGTTGATGCTGGAGTTCCTTGTATTGTCACCATGCCTGTGACAGGCTTAGCTTCCCAGGGAGCCTGGAGCCTCTTGGGGATCTCAGCCGTCTTTGGTTCTGTGGCTCAGGAATTGCTGTGCAGTTGCTTTTGGCCTCCATCCAGCTTCACAGCCCAAGGGCTCTCTGCTTTTACCAGCCTTCCTGTGCTCTACTTGTCCACGGCTTCTGAATGGGCAGTGCATGGGTGTGCTCCCACCAACAGGAATGGGACTATGGTTGTGTTGGTAAGACAGTGTCATTGTGGGTGGGGAGAACAACAATTTTTCTTTTCAAAGCCATTTTGTATATTTTAATTAATAATGAAAATGCCAGTGGAAAGCACTTTGTATCTTTGAGCCAGGAGATTTTACCATTCGGACATGAAGGCAGCTCTCCAGCTTCTTCTGATTTGAGCCATCTCACCCACATCTGCCCCCCCAAACACTGTCTCAAGGCACACATGGTAACCATGATGGGAAAAGTAAAGGACAAATCTTGTGTTCAGATTCTGAGAAATCCCACGAAGGGGAAGCTGCTGTGGCTGCATTGCTAATGATGCATTTGGAAAACTTTCAGAGAGACAGCAGATAATGAAAAATGGTCTGCACTTGTTAGCAGTTCTGAGGCAAAGGAAGCAGCCCGAGAGCTGGGACTAGCACAGTCTGCTCTGCTACACCACACTACTCACAGCCTTCTTCTGTCTCAGTCTCTTCTTTTGGTCCTAAGCTGTCATGTCTGAGCACATGCCTCACCTAGAGTTCATTTACATGTTTTCTAACATGGTCTTTGGAATGCTTATTTCACCTTTCCAAAGCATGCTCTCTCTGCATCTCTCACCAACAGAGGTTTCCTGCATGAAATGGTTTTTTTCTGTCTTTTTCTAAGATTTGGCTGGGATGCATTTCCATATTTCCTGCCTTAGCCTTAAGACTTGTGCCTCTACAAAATATCTGGTTTCTTTCAGTGTCTCTATAGGAAGTGATGTTGTTTCCCACCCAGTATGCCATATTTTCCTCTAGAATCTCATGGATTTCAAGTTTTGACACTATATATTTTTCCTTTAAGATGGGCTTTCCTTTTTTTTTTTTTTTGTTAAGTACATCCTAGATGCCGAAGACTCACAGTCTGCCTCTGTAATCAACCTTTATCCTGTTCTCAGTTCATTTTCTATTGGATCTTTTGTTGCTCCTTAGAATTCAAGGTGTTACTTTTCTGATGCAGCTTTCTTCCATTGTTTCTGTCACTGGTGCCCTGTCTGCTCACATGCCTGTCCTTACTACCTTGAGATCTCCTGTGACTGTTGTCTTCCTCTTCTTTTTTAGTTAGCTTCTAAATCCTTTGCAAACCATACTCATTCCACAAGGAAAAGGGCATGTGTCTGCCTTTTCAGTGAACTTGAATGCAGCACCTTCTTTGCTGACCTGTATGTACCTCCTATTCATCCAGCCTCTGATGCTGTTTCCAGTCCTTGTTAGTCCTTAGCTTTGGTCTGTCTTCCAAATAAGGTTCGAAATCTGCTCACTTATATTTACCCGTTGCTTCCTCCCCCATCCCAATACTGTTCTTTTCTCTTTTTCAGCAGACCTCTAATGTTTCTCTGGATGTCTTCTGAAACATAACTTGTTCAGCGAAACACCACAGAAATAATTACATGTCCCTGTCTTTGAAACTTCATGGCAGGAGTTTCATTTGTGCTTCATTTGCTGTGTTAAAGCCTTTATTGTGTACCTGGCATTGTTACTTGTGCTTATTACACTCGTGGCAAGTTCCCAGTTTCCTAGTTGTGACATGTAGTGTGGAATTCATTCCCTTGCAGCATCTCACTGACATGCACATGTGTTACATTAGTGCTCTGTAGAGACCCAGAGGTGTCTTTCAGACTTTCAGTCTTCCAGATTCCTTTAGAAATCACAACCTGATGGAGAACCTGGTCAGTTTTCCTGTCAGGCATCCTCCATGTGTCGTGTCTGTCCTGAGACTGAAGTGTTTGTGGTGTCGCACAGCAGAGGTGCAGAGCTGCAGAGCTGATGTTAGGACAGAACTGACTCTCCAAGGTACAGTGCTCGAAAGCTGGACATTCTCCTGCAAATTGACTGGTTTAAGGAATAATTTTTCTCTTCCCACTTCCTCTGTGTGAATACAGAACAACAACAGCATCCGATTGAGACAAAGGGTGGCAAATCCAAACTTGGTTTAAGAATTATTTTTTTCCATGCAACATGTAATCCCAGTGCAGTCTGACTAAACTGTATGTAGAAAGTGCTTGTGTTGAGAATTTGGGTATGCTTGAAGAAAAGTGGATTTTTTAAAACATAATCTAAGAGTACAGGATCATTACAATTATTTGTAAAATGTGCAAAGACAAACCTTGTGCTTCACTTTTGTTAGGGATTGTAATATGACATTTTGAGAGCTTACTACATTTCCCAGTGATTGCATGACTTGGCCACCTGGTTCAGTGTATGTAAATGCAGTGATGTATGTGCTGGGAAAAATAATTTGAACTTCAAATGCATCTCAGTGAGCTGTCGGGTTGATTCTCATTGCCATGGAGCGAGGTGATGAATCATCAGCTCATCACTGAATAGTCAAAATTGAAATGACCTCCTTTCCAAACCCAAAGTATTCAGAACAAAGTAGATAATAAAGTGAAGAGCATCACTGGATGAAACCAGGGTTTGCTTGCATCTTGAATAATATTTGCAGATCTGCTCTCATCTTAAAAAGGAACTGGGAAGGGTTCAGTAGAGGGAAATAAGGATCATCAGAGGTGTGGAATGGCTCCTGCATAGAGAAAGACTGAGTAGACAGGGGCTTGTCAGTCTGCAGAAGATGTGATTGGGAAAGACATGACTTATCAGGGAGAAGCGGGAGGAGGTTTATTTCTTGCTCTGTCCAGGACAGGAGTGAGTCACATCAATAGGACAGAAGAATGTAGTTGTTCATGCAACAGAAAACCAATGTGTAGAATTTCTTGTCACAGGCTGCTACATACTACAAGTACATACAGGTTCCAGAGAAATTTGGACAAGTGCAAGGAAGATAGCTACTGCGAGTCTCTCTTGAACCATGTCAGGAAGCTTCTGAACTGAAAATCATTGCTAGCTAATAGCATTAGGGGAAGGTGTCACACAGAGTCAGAGTAGGGATACTCCTCTGCACATCTGTTTTTTGGGGGTTGTTTTGGTTGCTGTTGGAGACAGGATACTGGCTGGACTGAATGAACTTGTGGCCTGCGTGCACTTGTTCTTGACATCCTTGTGTATTGCTGAAAGTGGGCTACTTTGGCAACTTACCTGACCCAGTAGCGCTTCCTATATTGACTCTACTACCCCATAGATTGAATGGTAATGGACTAATACACGTGAAATGGCACACAAAATTTCAGCTTTGTGAAAGTAAAGGTTTTGCTCACACACATCACATAGCTCTGCGAGAGTTGGCTAATGCAGTTATGCCAATGGACCCAAGCAAATTTTTCCTCCAGGGGACCTTGCTAAAGTTCATAGTGACTTTAAGAACTCACTTTATCTCCTTCTGCAGTTAAGTATATGAACTGTGCAAAGTTGCTGCTCGTGGTGCAGCTTGTTGCCTTGGTCCATTTGGTACAGAAGCCTCAGACGGTTGGAAATGTGTATGCAGCTATAGGCATTCACCTATATTCACCTATGCGCATTCACTGTGAAATTTCAAAATGCTCTTGATTTCGAAAGCTTATCCCTAGAATTAAGGAAACCCACCCAGTTCATCAGAGCTGACTTGCAAAATGGAGTTCATGGTGCAAGGAGCAGGAGAGCATTGTTGTAATTGGGCTGTTCTTTAAAAATGTCAAGTTCTATTCAGGAAGACTTTAGCCTTGGCTGTGGGGGCCTGGGCACTGGAAATTAGTGCATGATTTGAACCAAATGCTTGAGGCTGGCAACACTGCTCCAATGAGGTGAGCAGAGTAGAGGTTTAGCAATAAGGGAAGATGTGTCACTGGATTGGGAAGAAACAGCAGGGGAATTATTTTGTTAGAGGAGCAGAGAAATTCATGTATGTTCAGGATGAGGTGGGAGAAGGCTGCAAAGGGCTGAGGTAACTTGGAAGGATAAAATGGGATGAAGAGAGGGAGGGGAAATAAGTGCTGTGCCTGGATGGGGTTTGGTTCCACAGTCTGTTTAGAGCTTGAGATTTTGGGGCAGTGGCTCCTGTGCTGCTGGAATGTGTGCTGGGGGCGAGGCAGATGAGCATGTGTGAAAGGAGTTGTTTGATGCAGCTGGGTGTAAAATGGCCATTATGTAAAGTGGGTTTGCACACTGGAAGAGCTGTGTTTGGTGCCAGTGGCCATGCAGCATTCTGTCCCTTGCCTGGGGCCTTTTGTCCCTTTCAGGTCATGTCCTGTTATGGCAAGAATGGTTCTGTGTGTTTATAAGCATTTTATTTGGATGGAGCATCAAACAGGAAGAAAACAATTCCTGCTGGGAGCTTGTCATACCATTGTGGTTACCCTACTGCTTGTCAGAGGCCACAGGGCTCTGACTTGGGAGGATGGTGCGTTATCCCAGTTTAGGTTGGCTGGTTCTGGATGAAGCTTTGCTCTCTGTTAACAGTGTAAATCCTTTTTCATCTCTTAACTTATGCCAGTGAATGGCCTGTGCCATAATGTCTTCTGCCCAGATAGACTTTCCCTCTGCTGTGTCAGATCCGAGTGCTTGGCAGGGGCTGAAAGGGCCTTTCTTCATAGGGAAGAAACGGGTGCGGAAGGTGCTCTGGCTTTCGTGTCCCTGGCAGCTGTGTTATTGTTGGATGCCCTTTTTGTGGGTGGCTGTTGCTAATCAGGCTGCTTTGCCTGAGCCTCAGCACTCCAGGAGAAATCGCAGTGGGGCAGAGCAGGAGCAAGAGAGGTGACATTTCTGGTATTAGGCCAGGCGGGGCAGTGCTGGGGACAGGCCTTGCTCACCCTTCTCACTTACTCTCTAGTGTTGCCTTCCAAACCATGAACTCTTCAGTGTGAAGAGAAGGTCATGCTGGTTAGTGCCCAACCTTGCTGCAGCGCTGCAGTCCTGGTGCTGTGCTGGGTGGCCCTGGGCTCTGCATGGGTGAGGGCTTTGCCCCTTTCAGGCATCCTGTGGTCTGTGGAAGTGAAATCTTTGTGCTTTGGTCAGAGCTCCCTTTCTGGTCCAGTTTTACAAAGGCAATCGTAGGGCAGATTGCACTGAATCTGAGTATGTTGAGTGATAACTGTGAGCCATAATTGAAGTTGTATGAACCTTAGAATTCCTGTTCCTGACTTCCAGATGCAGGTTTGTCCTTACCCTGCCCCAGGAATGCTGCTCTTTTTTTTTTTTTTTTTTTTGTGCTTTCTTCTGCTTTTGCTCTTGCGGATTTGTTGAATTCCTGTTCTCCAAATAAAGTGCTGAAGCTCTTGAGAGAAATGAGAACTAGTTAAGAAAACCAAAGAGTAAGGGAATAGAGGTTGGCTTGTGGCTTCTGCATGGTCCATCCTTGGTTTTCTGCGTTGCTTCTTCTCAAAATACATGACTCTGTCATGTCTAAGCACAAGTGGACCACTGTTGTTACTGTAAGACTATGGCAGAGTAACATCCAATTATTTATTCCCTTCAGTTTAGTCATAGTCTAATTAATTGCCTTCAGGTTTCTCCTTTGAGAAGTGCCTTGGTACGTAGAGAATTCCAATGGCATCCTTCAAGGTTATGGAATTCTCTTGATGATCTTCAGGAGGATTTTCTAGAAACTTACGATCTTTGCTGAGACAGAGGCAGAGCCTGCTTGAGCCCAGGCACAGGGTTCTGCCAGCTTGGCTGTTTCAGCAGCTTACTGTCAAGGAGCCTGTATAATTCCTGAGGGTATCACTGCTAGGGTAGAGGGCAGAGTTGCTTCTGTGATATGATTGGGACTTGGCTGTTTGGGATTGTTTGTCCAGTGTCAGGCATGAATCATGGACTTGTGCCTGGCTTTCCCAGTCCTAAATTAGCAGTAGGCTGTCCTGCACTCTGCAGACGGCCTTGGTACAGGCTGTGAGAACAAATGATGGGTGTCCGAGGCAGCAATGTGAGCACGTTTGAGCATTCAGTATTTAGACATGACTGAAGTTTGTGCTGTAGCTAATAGCAGGAGTCACTGCAGATGGTGAAGTACCATATTATCAACACTTCTGCTCTCTCTCTGCCCTCTCACTCCATTCAAGCTGGTAAGGTTGGAATCGCATTCATTAAATTTGATGACTTCCCATGAAGGGAGAACCTTTACGCTGCAAGCGAAACCAGGGAAAAAGACAAATATTGTCAACTTGTTTGCCAAGATACTTGGGCTGAAAAAGCTGTCTGAAGTGAATTCTCCCAAAATATGTGTGTATTTACAGTATAGTGAGCTCACAGATTGGCAGCAACATGAAGTTTTTTGAACCCATAAAGACTTCAAGGCATTGCTTTGATTTTTTTCTTATTGCTGTTTTTGCTGGCTGCCTTATCTTCATGTCCCTTGAAGTGTTTTATAATGTTCTGCTCTCTAGAATTGATCAGCTGCAGGCATCCCTGATGTAGCACTTGGCATCGGGTTCCATATAACTCTTGTTGCTTGTTTGTGTTTTTCTAGGCTAGCCAAGCTTTTCAGAGTTGTTTCTTAGCTTCTTTCTCCTTTCAGAAATGCGCTTGTGGAGTGCACATCTGGGGCGGGTTAGTGGAAAAAAATCATTAATTGCTGTGTTAATGCTAGGAAAGAGTTAGTAGAAAGTAAGAATACCAGCCACTGGAAAAGTCAGGGCAGCAAAGTGGGCAGGAGGCCATCATTCGTCTTCAGAGAAGCTGAAGGAATCACAGGCTTCCACATAAATATTTAGATCTTCTAATCAGATCTTAGAGCGCACTGAGTGTTTCCTCTGGCGTGTACCATGGGGCAGACATCCAGAGGAGCTGTTTGTTCCTTTTTTTGCCTTTGGTTCTGTTTCCATATCCTGTTTGTTAATGCCAGCTTGGGCAATAAGTCTGGCTTGCTTGTCCAGTGAAGCCGACTACGAACTGAGCAGTGTGAAGCCTTCTCTGCTTTTGGCATGAGCCTGAATGCAACTTCAGAAAAAATTACTTCATCAGAGTTAGTCTGTTGGAGGTATTTCCAGTGGCAGCAAAGAAAATTGCAGTTAATAGTGAAATCCATCCAGCCCAGAGGATGGCATTCACCTTCCTGTGTGCAGTCTTGGCCCTTTGCTTACTCGTTCAGGATTTTCTCATCTGGCCAGATTTTGGTAGCTTGTGTGGTGCAGTCCGTTTTGCTCACTGTCAACCCTTGCCCCTGATGCTGACTTCCAGCAAGGCACTTCCATCCCAGTGAGGGCCTTCTGTAGGACCGAGTGTTGGAGTGGTAATTCTGCCCAAATGTCCTCTCCTGCTGTTGGTTGTGAAGGCCAGCTCTTCCTGAGCTCAACTCAAGGGCTCAATTAATGCTCTTTATACATGGATTCCTTCTGAAGGAGCCTTCTCAGAGTAGTGCTTTCAAATCTTATCTTTGCCTTATTAATGTTGAAGGTCTCTTGCTCTAGCTGGATCAGACCTCTTCCCTATTGACTTCAAAATATCCATCTTCTTTGGCAGTTGCAGCCCACATTGAGCAGCTTTGTTCCCAGGCTATAAACACCAACCACTTAGTCAGTTTGCCCCTTTCACCATGACTGGAGTGTTTATTTCTGTTTCAGCGATGCTTTGCAGTCTTGCTGAAAAAGCTTTTGATCCACCTGCTTTCCAGTTGAATTTTCCAAGAGCTAGTTTATGTGTTTGGGGTGTGTGTACTATGCAGTATTTCATGTTGGTAGCTTGGGTTTCTCCTTCCATGCGCGTGTTCCTTTGAAGTGCTTATTTTCTTTTAAAATCAAACTAACAGCAGACCTGTGGCACTCTAATCTTTTCAGATCATGTTAACGGAAAGAATGCTTCTCACTGGCAGCTGTGAGTTCCCCTTAGACAGCAGTCTCTGCCTGGTCTGAAAGCATCACTCTGTCAGCATGTAGAGTAACTGCATGGTAGTGATGGATGTATTTTGCTACGCTGTGTTCTAGGGGTTTTTGAATGTGTATGTCTGGAGGTACCTGGTGAAGGAGAAAGTGTTGAGATGTTATTTGGAGAGGGTCTGCCTGAAATCTTTTCTGTGCCCTAGAGAACAAATTACCAAGAGGTGCAGTAAAACAAAGCAACAGTGTTCCTTTTGTGTATTGCAGACGGATTCACAGGGGAATGTTTTTTTGGTGTAGATATTTTTATCACGGAATGCAAGATGCAGTAGCCCCAGTACCACCCTGCAGCCAGGGTGCCTTGCATTCCTAAACCACACTCACCACTGTGGTGTCTGATCAAATGTGCCTGGCTGGGCTGAAGTAAAGCTCAGAGTTACTTGGCTACATGGTTTTAGACTAAATGTGGCTTTATGAGAAGCAGGCTGGTCTCCAGGTTTCTGAAATTGAAAGCTCTCATTTAAACTTCTGCAACTGTAAGTAATGCAATGATGCTGTGTTATTTAGACCTTTAAAACCTTGAGAAGTGGGTTGATTGGAATGGTACTCCTTGAATGGGGAGGACAGTAAGCAGGACATTGGCTTCCTCGACTTCTTCCCTCATCAGTGACTTTCTGATCCCTTCAGAAGGAAGCTGTCCTGTGGTTAAGGCCTTGGGTAGGACTCTGAAGACTTACACACTTAGTTCTCATTTCTGCTACTTGCCATTCTGTGTGACCTTAAGTTATTTAATATCTCAGTTTCTCATTTGTACCAAAAACCCCTCATCTAACAACAAAGAAAAAACAAACAAACAAAACAACAACCCTAAACCCCAACAAACCATAATAAAATCCCAAATCCTCATGCTTTCTTACATTTTTATGTATACTGCATGTTGCTGCTCATTACACGTATATAATTGCACAAAGAAACACCATTTTCACTTGGGTTTCTAGATGCTGTTGCAATCAAATTAATAATCAGAATGCATTTTGTAAATATGCCTTGCACAGTGTGATTTGAACATTATAATTCAATAGATTAAGGTAATCTATTTTCCTAGTCAGAGTGGCATTGTATCTTTGGCTGGAAATCAAAGCAGAAAAAAAAAGAAATTACGGATATTTGAGTATAGTAACTAGCTGTTGAGTCATTCATACTGTAGTAACTCTTCACATACAACCAAATGGAGATTTTTGAATAGTTGTTTCAAACAGCCTATAATCTCTTGGTCAATCTTACAGGCTCAGGGTGACTCTAAGAGATTTGTATGTGTTTATGCACAGGTTTGGATAAGAATCCTGTGCAAGTTAAGAACTGCAGAGTTCTAGAGACATGGATGTATGCATTATAACAACTACAAATAAGGGAATACCAGCTCACTTGAGAATATAGTATTCAGGTAATGGTCTGCCCAGTATTTGGTCCTTGCATCCTTAGCAGTGTTAGAGAATACTAAAGGCTCCTGCTTTGGGTTTGTTTATTTTCCTGGACTGCAGCTAGCAAAGCCCTTCTCATCTTTATGCCAAGACATTCCTTGGCCAGTGGGATCATTCCACTGGCTCAAATACTTTTTTGCTACAAACCCTGTCAGACAGCGTTATGTCCTGTCAGGGCCTGGCTGAATTCTGGGGAGATCAGTGAGATGTAGCTACCTGTCTTCTGTGGTGTACCCTCAAGAAGTGTTGAAATTGGGATGGTACTGGAGAATCCTGCCCAAAGGAAACTAGGTAAAGGGTCGGATGAATGAGCCAGTTGTCTATCTGAAGTGAAGAACTTACTGGATGTAGATTTGGCAAGATGGGGACTCTGTGTTGCCTGACCCGTAGAAAAGGATAGGGATGCAGGGAAATGAGCCATAGGAAGGATTCTGTATAGTTGGGAGCTGCTGTCAGGTTCCTTTAAGTTTCTTTCAATTAAAAGATTTTGGACTGAAATGCCTGGACTGATGTGCTGCCAGCAGTGGGAAATGGTTGTGGACATGGATGCTGAAACTTAGAGCCATGGTTATTTGTGAACCTGTGAGTAAATAGGGTAGAGGTTTATATTGGGGCACATTCTGTGTGTTGGTGTGGTTGAGTGTGTCTGTCTAGCTCTTGGTCTGTGTTTCTCACCCTTTTTCTCTTTGTGCCTTATGCAGGCCCTGCCATGAATTTTCTCTGACCCCTTGGGGCCATTCCTACGTGAAGCTTTGATGTGCGTGCCCGGAGCTTGATTGACAAGGAAGTTTTGGTGGCGGCAGCAAGAGAAAAGGGCAGGGCTTTGAACTAAAGGGCTTTGAGCTCTGAGATGCTGTGCTTACTTATCTCCTTCAGAATGTTAATTATTTACCAAGATAATTGGTCAGGAGGGGAAAAAAAAGAGAGGGGAGGTTATTAAAAAATTCCAGCACTGACACACTACAAAACCCTCATTTTCCAACTTGCAGCTGGCATGAAAAGGATGTTGTGTGTAAAAGGCTTGAGTGTATGTGTGTGTGTGTGGGGGGAGCTTCTTAAGGCACCCATTTCCTAAATAGAGGGATCCCTTCAGACGAATGCAGCGGAAATATCAAAGCTCTTGCAAGAGTTTTCTCTGGGGTTTCTAAACTGTGTCTGGTACTTTTTAATTAAAAAAGTTATTGTGAGCCGTCTCTGTGGCTGGAGCAGCACCCCCAGCCCTACTGGCTGAGGACTGAAATGGTGAAAGACCTAATAAATAATGATTTCTGCTAAGATGGCAGTTCAACGATGTGGAGGTGCCTGGCTGCTGAAGCAGGGGCTGAGACTTGGAATAGACTGCTTGGAGACTTGGAGTAGTCTCCTAGTAGACTCCAAGGAGACTTGGAGTAGTCTCCTGCTTCAGTTTAACATAATGCAGGCCATGCTGTATGTGGAAGTCTACAGCCTTTGGTTAATGTCAGAGTTTGTAATACTATATACTCATTTAAAGGTTGTAGTCAGGAAGATAGGTGACGATGTTTCATTTTGCCTCTGGTTAACACAGTTTTTTAATCTAAGTATTAGGTAGCAATCCACAGATGAATGCACAGAACCCTTGAGTTCTGGTAATTGCTGCGCTGGATCGGGTCCAAGGACCCTTATTCCAGTATCCTGACTGTGCTGATGGTGGCAACAGAGGCTCAAGAAAACTCAAGAGCAGGCAGCCTGCCCTGCACAGTTCCTGCGTATGCATTAATGATATGAAGAGGGGCAGTTGCTTGCTTTTATCTATTTCTTTATTTATTGGATCAAGGTGAGAAATACAGTGTTACTGTTTTTGTGTATGTCAAACATAATTCAAATTTTGTTTTGAATTATTCAGTATATATTTGTGCAGAGGTAGTTGAGTAAAGCTACTGAGCCACGATGTAAGGGACTGAATGTGGAAAGCAATGAACATGCAGTCCTGCAGTTATCTGGGTCACTCAATGAGCTCAGTGGATGAAAAAAATGTTTGAATATGGCAAAATTATTCTGACAAGTAGGAACTTGGAATTCAGGCTGGATTTATAAAAGGGTAGACTGTAGCCTGGGAAGCTGTGAAAAATAGACAAATTCTAATTAGAGACAGAGTGTAAATGTAATCGTATCATCTAGGGTAGATTTCTGAGGGCATAGCTTGATTTTCCTTCTCTTACCATCAGTCACTCAGGTCTTGGAAGATTCTTAATCATATTCATGTTGTCTGCTCAGCAGTGGAGAATGTGGGTGAAATATAATGGCCTGAGATCTGGCGACAGAGGAGGACAAATGGCAGGTCATCAGTCCCATGAGCACATGCTGTACACCTGTGTGTACAAGAATAGATCATGTCATATGATCTCTCCCTGAGCACCTTGCGCTCTACACACGTTGAGCCTTTTCTAAATTATAGATGGCTCAGTGCCCTCAGCTTGAACTCTGAATTTGTCTGTAGCTGTCTAACCTGTCTCTAATGTTCACAGTGACCTGTGAAAGTGTGTACAGTCAGTGATCTCTTCCCTTTTTGCTGCAGGCTAAACTCTTTCCAACTGCTGTCATTCATTTTGGATCGGAGGAGTGCAGGGGTGAGTAAATTTCCTCTCTTGTTCATCTGTATAGCTCTTGTAGTAGATCCAGAAGAATTACATCCTTATGTTTAGAGTTCTTCCGGTAAATGATAATGCAGTCCTTGCGAGTGCTGGTAAATGTTCCTGTTGGGAATGGCTTAAGCTCTCTGAACTAGCTTGGTCAGTTAGCTTTATCATACATGTACACAGCACCTTTCCTATGAGATTTGTTAGTCTGTGGAGTGGACATTATCTGCTATGGAGACAAGAATGATAGAAGAACAAGCCTGTAGAAGGAAATTCTGCTGTTCAAAATGTTAACTAGACAGATGACACTGAAAGACTTTCACAGGCCTCCTATTATAGTGGACTGGCTGTAGATCTGCAAACGGATTTGAATCTTTGATACCTCCATGTTATGTTTAGAATCTTTTTCTCCCAGATTAAAGCTCTGGCTTCACAGAAAAGTTTGAGGTGCAGTGAGCACTGAAAGAAAATGTCAAGATCTTGAGGTCTGAATGAGGAAATGGGAACCTCAACTTGTGAAAGAAATTGTCATAGTTTAGAAGTGTCCTGTGTCAGCTGGGGGAAAGTGATGGAGATTTACTGTAGTATACAGCAGGTATTTTCTGATCTGAGAGCTATGTGATTCTGTGGTGACTGAAGTCTCCCTGTTACCAAACAAGTATTTGGGTTTCATTTTTAAACAGACTGTTACCTGAAGTCAGACCTGCTGAGCTCTGCTGTTTCCCCTTCTGCAGCTGATGTACTAGTAGCCAGGTACGTTGTGACTGAATAGAGTTGTAAGTGGGTATTTCGGGAATGGGAAGCATGAAGTGAGCCCATCTTAATACAAAGAAATGTGCTCTGAAGATACTAGGACTTAATTTTCACCTGAAACAGTCATACTGGCATACTTGACTTCATAGCTTTGTGAGTCTGTCTTTGCAAAGTAGGTTTTCAGTGACTACATCAAGTAAATCCTTTTGTGATGAAAAAGAACCTTTTCAATCTGACTTCAAAAGTCTGAAGGTGGTGGTGGTACAACGAGCTATTACAGAAAGATTCAGCTTAATTCTTTCTGCTTGTTTTTTTTTTCCTCAGATGTTTGTCCAAATCATTAGTTTCTTCTGCTTCATCATCTTTACAATCAACAGTTCCATCCCTGTCTGAACCAGAAGTGGGAAGAGACAAAAAGGCCAATGAGCAGCCAGAGCCAGCAAGTGCGCATGAAGCTCCACCCGTGCTGAGGAGGGCCCCTGGGAAAATACCCAAATGGCTGAAGCTGCCAGGTATTGTGAAATCAGAGGAGAGTTCTCATTCTTCCTTTGCTGTTAGAATCTGGTTTAGTACTTTTCTCTTTATTTTTTGAGTTGGTGTTTCTGTTTTCAATCTTCCCTGCACAACAGTAGTGGTTTTGCGTAGTTAAGGTTGCAGCCAGGTTTCCATTAAGAATTTTTGTTGCAGAAAACTGCAACCTTGATTTTAGTCCCAGAACCAACAACTTATATGTGGGTTTTATATGGCAATTTATACAAAATATGAAGGATTTTGGAATTAAACAATGGGTAGTATTCACTTTTTGGTGCAGTGGCAAAGGAGGTGGAAGGAAGACAGTCAATCCTGTTAATGTCAATAAAACTAGGAAGAACTATGTGGAATTCCCTGGCTAGTAGTGCCAAATGTTAAGTTCCTGCATGAGAATTTTAAGAGTTTGATTCTGGAAGATACTGTGGGGCCATCAACTCCAGCAAGCATAGTGTGAGGTGTGAAATGATTGCTGGAAGGCTGCAGACAGTAGGTTGGTGTCTTTCCCTGCTGTGGCTTGTCTGCTTTAGACTGGTACTGGGATACTGATGCAGATCATGTGGGAAACTGTATCCTTACCATTTCCTATTTTCAGTATACTTGAAGCATTCCACTTAAGAGTAGAACTTTCTTTCCTGAGTAAAGATTATCTGGATAAAGTACAAAATAACATCTCACTTACCTGTGCAGGTTACCTATCAATATCTGGTATGAAAGGTTAGTAACGTGCTCCAACATGCATGTTAATAACATGTAGAATGATCTGAACGTTATGATGCGTTCACCATTCCATCTCCTGTAGAAGCACTCCTATGTACTGCCCAACTGTTGCCCGAGTACAGCAGTGTATAGAACCCTTAGCAACCAGATAGCATCACAGACTGGTTTGCGTTGGAAGGGACCTCAAAGCTCATCCAATTCCAACCATCTGCCACAGGCAGGGATGCCTTCCACTAGAGTGGGTTGCTCCAAGCCCCATCCAACCTGGCCTGATCATGTTATTGAGAAACAGTACAGTGCAAATTACCCAGTTAAGTGTTCTAATGCTCTTATGTTTGTTCTGTAGGTGGAAAGAGATGAAACATTCTGGGCTGCTGGATCAGCATCAGCTGTGCCCCTTCCCTGAGGAAATTACTCAGAACATGTCAGAAATTGTTGGTGACCCTGGAGAGGTCTAATCTGTATGAACATTAGTAATAAATAGAAAATCGTTATTTCAGATGGCAGTTGCACTGTTTAGAGGAGTGGAAGGCCTGTTTGTAGTCTTCATTACCACAGAAGCAAGGTTGAAGGTTTAAGGCTTCTTTTGCACGCAAATAGTACGAATAGAGAATTAAGAGGGAAATAATTCCTATATACTTTCTGTGAAGGACTTTGTTTCTATGCGTATTTTTAAATCTTCCCAGTTCTACCTTCAGAGATAACTTGAGTCAAGCTGCCTGAATTCTAGCAGCAAGATACAATTTCATTCAGTTTTACCTATAGTTAAGTGCTGTGTAGAATAAGACCTCTCAGCTTCTTGCTGGTTGGTGTTAGTGCTGCTGATAATTCTGGGTATAGATGGCCAGAAAGTGAGCAAAGGGGAAGTACCTGGGTGACTTCCAACAGGTCAGATAGGCTTTTCGTGTGAGCTTCTTTTTCTGCTGCACTCCTGTTGTTTTCAGTTGCCAGAATCTTGTTGACAAAGAACACAGGTATCTGTTAATGGAATAAAAAGTGATGGGAAAAAAAATACATCTAGTAAAAGGGTCTCTTCATGTGACACTCGATCTATGGACTTCCATGTTCTGAGTGTTTCTCAGCAGTTTCTGTTCTCTGCAGTGCTATTCAGGTACAGGGGGAAGCACTAGTCCAGATCTTTGCCTCCTGCAGATGTTGTGTGGAGCTTAATACTGTTGATTAGAGTTGCACTTACACTGGAGGTGAACTGTGTAGTGCCACAGTAGCAAGGGTGCTGTATTTTATTTGAAGTTGTCTCCATGGATCAGTGATCCATACTGGGAGGCTGAAGTTCCATGTTACAGTAATATGTTTTCCATTTTCCCTGCCATAGACAATTGTTCCCTGAACTGTGTGTGCTTCTGCACAATTTGTAAATGTAATAAAGCAGAGTGGCAATAGGAGGCCTTTTTGTCGATCTCTTTGATAATATGTTTCTTCCCCCAGTACTCGGTTCCTCTGTCAATTCACAGGAACCTGCTCCGTTTTCAATGGGCCTGTCATGCCTCATTCCCTTCCTCCCTTGTTTTTTTTTTACTTTTTTTCCCCAACAAAGCAAACTGGAGCTTTGTACCATCTGAATGAACTTCAAAGTGGCTGGAAAGGGCACCCAGGGTTCCTGGCACTTGTCATTGTCTCCCAGCTTGGTCAACATTTCCCTTCAGGTCTAATTACTTCCAAATGCTCCCAGATGCTTTGAAGAAGCTCAGAGGGAGGGGGAGGCGTGAAAGAAAGGTGCAAGATGAAGGAGGCTCAAAGGGGAGGAAGCAAAATGCTTTAGCAAAAAATGTTGATTGATGCCTTCTATGACACCCAAACATAAACAGGGAATGTGTGGAGCCGCTGGCAGCAGGGAATGCGAGAGCACTGTGTACAGCTGCTACTCTGAATCCTTCCTGTGGAAAGCAAGACCTTCGGGTGCTCAGCAGGCTATAAAAGACATACTGCAGCAAACCAAAAATACTGAAATAATGCTTAAGGTTTATTACTTTAGTGAATTAAGTGTGGGCTGAGCCTACACTTAGGACTGCCTGTTCAGGTGTCATGCCGGGCTGGAGATAGACTGTAGCTAGGGCTGCTTTGCTGAATTTATGCAGGATATATCAGGGGGCAGCTAACAGCCATAGCTAAAGATAGGTAGAGATACTTGTGCTGGTGGTTTAGATTGGTAGAGTTAGAATAAACAGAAGTCTAGTTGGTAGGAAGTTGTATTGTGCTTTCTGATGACCTAGTCTTACTTTTTGAAGAGCAAAGACAACATCAGGTAGTACATCAGGTAGCTGCTGATTTGATGTTGCTATTCTGATCCCACCAGTTTTGACAAAGAGGGAGCACCATAACTATCACCTGTAATATCACCTGGAAGTACCTGATATGAGAGGACAGAGGAAAAGTTTAGCGACACAAGCAACAGTATTACTGGGTCAGTTTCATAGGTGAAGTACAGGGGTGAGGATTAGACTTTGCATCGCTAACCACATGAAGTACCTCACACAGGGACAAGCACAGGCAGAACTGACTAAGTCAGCCATGTATCAAATGGAATTTAATCTATTTCTCTTTCAGGAGGATGAATAATTGGTACCTTCAACAGCTAGACCAGAAGTCTTAATTTTCATCTTTTCCTAGAGTTAGTTTTGCCTGCTGCTATTAAAATACTGCTTTACTATTAAAATCAGCAATCCACTTCAGTCAAGAATGCTGTACATGGAGTAGGTATGTCAGAGAAGTGAATTTGAGCCTATTTAGGGCAGCAGCTTTTAGAGAACTTCATGCTAGTAGGAGTCAAAACAGGGGGAAAGATTTTGAGATCTGGAAGAGGCAAGAAGGTATGAGTTATTTCTGTATAGGGGACAAGATGGCCAGGTATTTAAAACTGCAGGCTTTTCACCAAGGTAGCTGCTATAAGGATTCTTACCCTGCCACAGAATAATACATGCAGATACCTGATGTGCTGGATTTGCTTCAGTATCACTTCACAGTAGCTAAACTAATCCCTGGCATTTTGGGACATTCAGAGGTAGTAGTACTTGCATTTTTTGCTATTGTTTTTTTTACCATATGGTTGTGGGGCTGAAGGCTGAACTAGGTCAGTTCCTTCATTGGTTTCATTGTACAGCTGCACAAACAGTTGTCTTGGCAAAGAGGCTGCAGTGCTGAGGGATGGGGCACTGCTGAAGCTGGTACTGTGATCAGAAGGAACATGTAAGTGTATTAAATCGTGGGTTTAATTGAAGTCTCCCTGTGTCTGATGTCCTGAGCAGTAACCTTGATAGCTCTTGGCTGAAAGAGTCCAGTGACCTACAGAGCCTCTCCTGGCTCCAGCTGTCAGTGCATGAAGTGCTGGCTGTTGCTAATCACAGAGCAAGCTGCCAGCACTGTGCACCCTTCAGGCATGCTGGTATCAGCTGCCTTTCCTGCAGCCAGCTGCGGATTTCCCAACAAAGGCAGTTCAGTTCCATGGGTCCTGCCTCCATGCGTAAAGTTTCTTATTTCCCAGTTCCCCCCCGCCTGCCCGCAGGGCCGGCCTGGCCCATGATGTGGTATTCTCACACATGCTGTTTGTTATTCTGTCCTTTTTCCTTTCGTCCTGCAAAGACTCAGAGAAGAGGGTGGGTGAGGGGGAAACTTTGCAAGTCTTTGAAGCAACTTGACTTTCAATGATTAATTGCAGCAAAGAAGCCTACATGAGAGAGGGGGACTCAGTTTTAATTTATTGATGTTTCTTTTTGAGAACAAATTTATAGCAGAGAGGAAGCAGATTGAGGAGAATATCAAATGCTTAAAGGGTTCCAAGCATTCTTTGATGTCACAGCCCTGCAGAAATACTGGAAAGTAGTGAGGGAAAGACACTGTTTATTTATAAAATAAAGATCAGTTACCTGCTTTTGGCAAGAGCCTGTGCCTGAGCTCCTGTTAATGACCTATTCATTAGACAGGCTTGGAGCTGGACCTAAAGTTTCTGCCACAGCTGCTCGCTGAGGCGATGGGAGCCTGAAGTTTGGTTGACATTTCCAGCCATTAAGTCTTTCCATGCATTTCTCTGAAGCAGCACCTGTTTCTCACGTTAGCTGAGAAAGCAACAGCATCTTCTTGTGCTGTGCAGAGCAGGTTCCTGCTAAAGGAGCAAGGTGGAAGCCAGTGCCTCAGCTGACCAAACGAGCTGTGTGGCAGCGTCCTTTCAAACCCAGCATCTGACAGCACTGTTGCCTAGGGCTTTGTTGGTAAAGGAGAGTGGAAACAGAAGTGAAATGGCAGGGAAAGAAGTTGAGACTGTTCTTCCTAGAGCCAGACTCCAGGGATGAGCCAGACATGCAATCAGACCAAGATCTTCTGCTGGCAGGACAGATGCTTCAGGGACCTCTAGAAATCCAAAAGCTGTAAGGAGAGAGCAGCAAACCTGTCTGCAGCGCTGCTGGGTCCCCGGAACACCGCCCATAGAAAAGCACTGAGCTGCAGCCTGCGTCCTTCTGCCGGTACGTACCAGCTGCGGCAGTACCTTCTCCACGTGCTCCACATCCACCTTCTCCAGGTCCTCGGCCTGCGCCTGCCGCGCAGCTCGCGCCGCCGCTTCTGCCAGAGAAAGGAGAGCGCCGAGGGCTCGGAGGGTGTGGGACTGGGATAGCTCCGCCGGAGTTCGGGGAAAGAGGCTCCGCCACGCGAACTGGTCACGGGCCTCCATCACGGTTCAGGCTGACCGTGGGCCCGGTACCGGCAACTCACCTCGGACAAAGACGTTCAGCATCTCCGCCATCAGCAGCTGCGCGTCGCCGTTAACTGCAATGACAAAGCGGAAGGTGGGGACCCACCCACCCGCCACTGCCTCGGTACTGCCCGCAGCAACCCCGGTACCTCTCGTCTTCCCGTCCCGGAAGTGGAGGCCGAGCAGCCGGTCCACGGTCTCCTACACAGAGAGGAGAGAGGGTAAGGGGGGGGGGGGGGGGGGTAACTCCCCGGTACCGACAGCCCACACCCGCCACACCTTCCGGAACCCGCCAGCGTTCACATCCCGCTCCATGGCCCCGCCGGCCCCGCCCCCGGAAGTGCGTGTCGTCTGCAGGCGGGGCTGCGCCGCGGCCATGGAGGAGTTCCGCAGGGCCTACGCGCGGCTGTGCGCGGCGCCGCAGGAACCCGTGCTGCGGCGGCTGCTGGAGCGCGGCGCAGCGCAGGGCCGCGGCCGCCTGGACTTGTCGGCCCAAAGCCTGTCGCTGGAGACGTGCGGCGCGCTGGGCCGGCTGCTTCCCGGCGCCGCGCCCTTCACGGAGGTGGCGCTCAGCGACTGCGGCCTCAGCGAGGAAGGTGGGCGGGGGGCGGCTCTGGCCTGCGGGGCCGCGCGTCCCTTCACGCTGGGCGAGGCGGAGCAGCGCTGTGGAGGTGCCCGTCCCTGCGCCCCGCTGGGTCCTTGTGGCGGCGGCGGCGGTGGTACCGCTGCGGGCCTGGAGCTGGCAGCGGGGAGCGGGGGAAGGAGCGGCTCGCGCTTCTACCGGACGGGCTCGGCTGGCCGGGGTTGGCGGGCGGCAGCGTAGTTCGGGCTGGTCTCAAACCCTCGGCTGCACGTCTGCTGCTGTTGGTCTTGACTAGGCGGCGGCTGCCGGTACCAGGGCGTTCAGCTGCCATTATCGGAGCTGGTCGCTAGGTCGTTAAAGCTGGTAATCATTGGATGGGATCCTGCAGGAGGTGGAATGCGCCTCTGCTGGGACCAGCAGGGGTTCGTTGAGCCAGCGAGAGTCTTGTCTGAACGGCCCATCTGGACATGAGCTGCATTCAAAGCTGCGGTGAGGGTGCGTAATGGCACCGGCAGCTCTTCACTTGGTCACTTCTTGTTTTGAGAATACATAAAAAACTTTCCCTGAAAGTTCAGACTCGCACTTCCCTGCAGCAGTGGCCGTTCACCAGTCCGCTGTTGAATCAGAGCTGTGGATCCTGAGCTGGCTGTTAGGAAGGATGGTTCTCCTTCGGCTTAGGCAGGGGGTTATGCCTCTGAAATAAATGTTGTCTTTTTCTACTCAGGTGTAACACTTCTGTTGCATGGTCTTTGCTCCAACACCACGGTCAAACTGTTGGATTTGAAGGTGAGTCTGTTCAAACAGAATTAAGATCAAAAGGGGGGAAAAGAAACAGGAGTATAAACTTAATCAGAATTAGAAATAGACAGTCCTGGTGTAGGGCTGTTCTACAAGATATGTATTTCCATAAAGTCCTTGTTCTCAAGTGACTCAGTCTTTGCCTCCTTAACACAATGCCACAACTCTGCCAAGTTACTTTGTAGCTCATCTTTGTCTATTTTTATTCAGTTTTGATGGGAAGTTACTGCTGTGTATCTTTTGTGGATTGCTGCTTGGTCAGATGAGGCATATGTAGGTTTTTCTTTGGGCTGCTGTGTTAATCAGTGACTTACTAGTTGTTTGACTTGTCTGCAGAGTTTATCCAACTTGCCTGCGTCTTTCAGCTGGCCTGGGCTTAGAACTTCAGATATGATGATCGCTCTCCTGTGAGACTGACTTTCTGTCTGTAGTCCTTTGGCACAGCTATTCCCTTGAATCCACAGTCCTAAACTACATCATACATTTATTCTCCCTTGTGCTGGTGCCAGTCGAGCCCTTTTGAATGAAGTATGTTAAAATGTTCTGCTTATCTCGAATCAGCATTTCTTGCTCCACTGGTCCTGTGTGATCCCAGCAGTGTGGGTGTTCCCCGCTCCTCCCGTGGTCTTTCCTCTTCTGGAAAGCTGACTGATGTGTGAGACAAATGTTACTCAGACCATCTTTGACAGACTGACATCCCTGTTACAGTGGGTGTGCCTGGGGTAGCTGGGTCATAGCTTGCTGATCACCTGGGGCTTCTGTTTCAGGGAAATAACCTGCGAACCATGGGAGCTGAGGCTTTGGGAAAACTTCTCAGGCAGAACAGATCCATTAGGAGGTAAAAACCTGTGTCTACCTCTCTTTTAGTCCTGCTAGATGGCACACAGCATAAGAAAAGGGATGGGAGTGCGTTTGGTTGAGGTAGGAGGAATGTCAAGTGTAATTTCTTATGAGGGATGGGACAGGTGAAGGAGTGATAACTGGAGGTACCCTTTTGGAGGATGCAGGATCCTAGCAGCATCCTGCTTTCTGAAACTTGAGTCTGTGAGCAGAGATGGGTGTTTGAATGGGTACTGTGATTCTGGCATAATTCAAGCTCTTGCAACTCTCCTTTTATTTCATGAACTCCAATCCTGCCTGATTTTCCCTAGCCTAATTTTGGAGTGGAACAACCTTGGCATGTGGGAGGAGGGCTTCTTGTCTTTCTGCCAGGGACTGGGAGCAAACAGCTTTCTCCAGCGGCTGGATCTGCGCAGTAATCAGATCAACCATCAAGGTGCTGGAGAGCTGGCCATGGCACTGAAACAAAATGCCAGCCTTCAGGAGCTGGGTAAGAGCGATGGTTCTGTGTTTGCCTTTGTATATGCAAACACACACACATATATCTTCAGGTTTGTTGCAGCCTGCCCTGATCTCTGTCAGCTGGTTAAGCGTCATTCCTAATCTGCATCAGTCTGCAGTGCTTTGCAGGCTTTGTGCAGGGAGTAGAGCTCATGATGCCATGGCCTTTGGAGAGTGGGAGCTGTAATTGGAATCTCTGGAACCAAATCTGGACATGAAGAATTGTGTGCTTGGAGCAGAATAGTCCTTAGTGAAGGGGGGAGCAAGTGCCTTCCCATTTGTGGATGCTGTTGGCATGGCTCAAGCCAGACTCTGATACTTCACACTTGCTTTGCCCTAAGTAAGGAATTTTGCCAGGATTTCCTTCAGGAACATGTGGCTATTAGTGCCAGTTCTTCCTCATCCACAGATTCTGGTTGTGAAAAGAAGGCTTATGAGATGAAAATGTGAAGCACATTTGTGTCCCTTTTGAATTGTAATGGCTTCTTGCACTTCACTGCACTGAAGGTTCATTCTTGCCTTGCCTGCTTTGGCTTTCATTTTCCCTCCCTCTCATTTGTCTTGAGAAGGGAGACAGCATTCAGCTGTGTTTGTGCTGGGACCATCTGGGATTAGTGGCCATGCTTGTAGATGTGTAAGTAGCATAGTTTCTCTTGAGGCCTGTGTTTTTAAGCAGATTTGTGACTACTGGGCTGAAAAATTATTTTCTATATAGATTTGCGTTGGAATAATATTGGGCTTCTGGGTGGCCGAGCTTTGCTGAACTGCCTGCACAGCAATAAGACCCTGAAGAGGTTGGAACTGGCTGGGAACAACGTTCCTAGTGATATCCTAAGAGGTGTGGGTAAGTATTACTTGTTACACTGGAAAAAAATTAGTAAGTCTTTTCCCATTTCAACACTTGAGAGATATAGGGCAGTTGCTGCTCTAGAAGAGAGCTATCCTGACTCCCCTCCCTTTCTCAGCAGCGCTTGCACAGTGCCCTGCATCGCTTCCTCGTGTCCTCTGGGGAGGGCTGGCCAAGTTGGAGGTGTCACTTACCAGCAAGAGGAAAAAAAAGAGTTAGGGTTGAATTGATGATTATTGCTGTGTGTGAACACGGGAGAACTTGAGACTCTCTTCGCCTCTGAGTAGCCAAATTTTGATGTAGCCAGCACAGCACATCCTGTCATCACTGGAGTTGAATGGCTTCCTGTGGCTGGGCTGTTAATTACCCCATATGTGCTGTTGTCTTTGATGCCACCCCAGCGTGTGGGCCAGCATGAGAAGTGCTACTATCCTGGTGCTTCTGATAGCCAGGGGGGTCACCTGAGTGCTGTTTCTATCAGTAGTGCTTGCTATGCTGTTGCTTTGGAAGCATGTGCATGATCTGCTCTCTCTGCATCAGAACAAGCCATGAATCACAACCAAGACCGTCAGACTGTCCTGAGTGAGACACAGAACCGAGCATCCATACTCAGCAAGGAAGTTTTGAGTCTGAAGGATGAGAAGACCAAGCAGGTCAGCAGTCTTACGTGTTGGCAGTTCCAATGGGGCAGCTAAAATCCTATGCTTTCCCTTAGTGTCCTTATGAAACACTCAGTGACAGGATTACTGTGCACCTGAAGTTGCATGTGCATCTTTATGGGCAAGCACACAGCATGATTTATCAAATTGGGTCCTTTTTCTGAGCTAGGATACCCAGGGATCAGATTCAGAGCAGTATGAGTGTGGACACATGCCCCATACCCTTCTGAACATATTCATTCTGGAGGAGTTTTGGTGTTCTTTTCACTCATATTTATACTTTTGGTGGTTCTTTTGCAACTGGTTTGATACTTTCCAAGTGGCAAAACCCTAGAAATAAGAGTCTCTTCTTTCTGATACCTAATGGTGCAGAGTCCCTACACTTGGTGACTTCAGTCTGATGTGTTAATGAGCCCATCAAACCTTCAGTTTGCTTACTTTCAGTAGAGTGACTTGACCTGTCTTCAGCTGTCACTAGGACGAGAAAGATGAGAAATGGAAATTAAACTGATGCAGTTCCATTTCCTCACTGAGGTTTGCCTTGTTCACAGTTCTTGGATTTGATGGACACTATAGATAAGCAGAGAGAAGAAATTGCCAGACGTGGCAGGTGAGTTGTATTTTTGAACGCTTTCTGCTCTTTGGTACCAGAATAGGGCCCTCTCCATTTCCTGGCAGAAATCACTGACCTTTTTTCTTTTCCTTTTCTTTGCCTTCCCTGCACATGCAGGATGTCTGCAGCACGAGTCAGCCAGCTGCAAGAAGCATTGAATGAGCAGCACTCTATTATGAATTCACTGAAAGCCAAGTATGGAGGAGGAGAACTTTTGTCTTCCACTGTTCTGTGCTGTCTGGGCCGTCTTGGGCAGAGCTGCTAAGACAGGGGATAATCTTTCAGAGTGGCTGGCTTACAGTGTCTCTTAGTTCTTCAGGGGTATCCAGAAATTGCCCAGGCCATTGTGTTTGCCATGCTAGATATTTAGCCTGCTTTTAAGCAAAATTACAGTGCATTTGTGTACAGAGCAAGTGAATTACAGAGGTTGAAAAGAAGAAAAGGATTGTGTGGTTGGGATGGGGGCATGTTGCTTGCACAGTTTACAGCGTGGCAAGAGCCTGTACCAGTTTCCCTGGCATTTGGTAGTGTTCTCTGAGAACTGCTGCAGATAGGGAGGAACCTGACCAGCAAGACTGTGTGCTCAGGAGCAATGAGGTGGAGCTGCCTGAAAGCAATGTTAGATTGCGTAGAGCTGTATCCACATGACAGTGGTAAGATTTCAAACTGATAAGCCTGGCTTGTTCAGTTCCTCTTAAAGATAATTTCAGTTTGCTGTGTGTCAGTGTGGACATGTCCCTTGTACAGATTTAGCTAGCTAGATTTTATCTGCTGCCAAAGATGTGTTAACATCTTGTACCATGTGGTGTAGAGAGATCACTGGAAGTGTCTCCCTTGGAAAGGATTCTGGAAAGTGTTTCTCTGTGTAGACTGCAGATGACTGAAGCTGCCCTGGCTCTGTCTGAGCAGAAGGTGCACAACCTGGGAGAGCTACTGAATGCCATGAGGCAGGAACAAACCAGCATGGCTGAGTGCCACTTGAAAGAGCTCCAGCAGCAAAAGCAGGTGAGCTGTATAAGTCCTAGTTTTGTAGTTAGGTTTGGGAGCAGGGTTCCAGGTGGTTTGTGTAGATTTGGGGGAGCCTGCATGGGGTAGGCAAGCATGATGTTTTAACGCTAGTGGGTTAACGACAGCTGCCATGACAAAAATTGTCAAGTAAGTTAGAGAAGTGAGTGCTGGGTGCGGAGAGGAGCCTTAGTGTTAGGGGGTAGGTTGGATTTGGCAGGTGTAGATCAGTGCAATAGGTATGGTGAAAACAGGTTCATAATGGACAGAGCCTTGGGTGGCATGGTTTAGCGGGAGGTGGCCCTGCCCATGGGAGGGGGGTTGGAACTAGATGATCTTAAGGTCTTTTTCCTGCCCTAACTATTCTACGATTCTATTCTATAATTAGGATTCTGTTTGCAGGAAGGTGCTGATCGGGAAGCGAAGCTTTTCCGTGACTTTTCTGTGGCCGAAGAGAAAAATCTGCTTCTAAGAAACCAGGTAGGAGAGCAAGTACAAGGCTGAGGAGCAGGATTTGGATGTTGTTCTGCTGTGTATATATGCTTCTAGTGGAATCCTTGTTTGTGTCTCTGTTGATTGTTCTGTACAGCAAAATTTCTCTGCTAACAGGAGAAGCAAATCCTTTGTGGTGGTAATTTCCTTGTAGGTGGATGAGTTGGAAAAGAAGTGCAAAATTCAGCAGGATCAGCTATTCCAGGTGAAACAAGACTTGACCAACACAACAGCAGAGCTGAAGCTGCGGGCCATGAAGGCTGAGGGTAGGTGGAGCAACAGAAAGAGCTTATGGACACTTATGGGCTGGGATTACTGCCCATGAGTTAATGGGTAAGGCAACCAAGGAGGAAGGATGGAAGAGTTTGTGATAGAGTGTAAATAATGCCAGAATTGTGATATGCCTGCTTTTGATCTGCAGAATGCCTGGAGACAGAGAAGAGAAGATTTAAACAAAGCCTTGAAGATTTGGAATCCTTTCGGGTGAAAGAGGTAAGAATGGGGTTTTTGCAGCATCCTGAGGTTAGTGTTAGTCTCACTTTGCTCCTCACATACAGGCACCGCTGGAGGTCATTGTTTGCTGTCAACTGCTCTTAAACAAGTTTAAAAATTAGTGGCCTCAGACTTCCTTTGGAATAACGGGCCATTTCTGCAAGCAAAGCCTGGCTGAAGAGATCACAGTTTCCAAAGGGCAGATTCTGTCTATATTGTAGTGTTCTAGTGGAGATCTGATGGAGATAAATTTTTCTTCAGTGGTAGGTGGGTCAATAAGAGGATGCTCTTTCTCATGCTGAATAGCCATGCTGCTATGCCTGGAGATAGGAGTGGTTTTCTGGCACTTAAATGATTTCTTCTGCTTTACAGGTGAATCATTTGACACAGCACATGGAGGCCAGTGAACATTCCATGCAGGAGAGGATCCAGAAGCTGGAGGCCATCAAGATAGCTCTGGAGGAGGTGAGAATGGATATCCCAGGTGCAGTGGAATGCTTAGGTAGTGGTGGCAGGAGAAGGCTGCTGGGGAGCTATGTGGAGTCTTCTGTTGCTAACCTATGTAAAAATTGTTATGTGCTTTAGGGAGGAACAGAAAGTAGCAGTTTACCAGCTAAAATTTTACTTCAGTATTTTTACTGCTTTGGACTAAGGAAGGAGAAGGTTCCAAGGGGAAACCTTTAGATTCTGATAGAACAAAAATAAAGATTCTATTGAAGGTGATTAGTTTCTTACCAGGATTTGGCTTCTCAGGTTTCCCATCTAGTTCCAAGTAGGGTAGCATATTTCTCCTTACCTGTTCCTCCAGCTAGATCCAGTGCTGCCCTCTCCTGTTCCACTGTCCTCAGAAAGTTTCACCCATTACATAGTTTCATGTGACTGAAAGTCTCATTGAATTTAGATGGCAATCGTGGGATGTGAAATTGTATATGTAATCTGGATTTGTTTGTCCTGCCCCTGAGTGAGGGAGACTGCGGTGTCTTGTTGTAGCCTGTGATGGGAAGCTGCTCATGTTTTCTGGTGAGTGTGCAGTGATGCAGCTTCTCTGTCTGTCATGTTTCTGTGCTAGGAGCTGAGCCAGACCAAAGCAGCTGCACTCACTGAGCGAGGCCAGGCAGAGGAGGAGTTAATAAAAGTCCGGAATTGGGCACGGTTAGAGGAGGTAAAGACAAGACCTGTCTATGGGAGGGAGTGCATTTGGCTGCCTAGTCTGTGTTTTTGTCTAGGGGAACTGCTGAGTAACTCCCTGCCCTGGGTTTCACTGGCCTGTGAATAGTATGATTTCTGAGGAAAGAGTAATGAAAAATCTGCTTTAAATTGTCTGCAGAATGTAACCACTATCCCCACCTGCTCTGTGCAGAATTGATGTGGATATTGTCATAGCAGATTTCATTTGACGTTTGAAGCTAACAGCCAGATGTCAATCCTTCTGTTTTACAGCAGCATTCATGGGCTGCTCCTCTTTGGACTCAGAGAAATTTCTGCAGGTGGCTGCTGCTGCTGGATAGAAAAAGTCACTGTACACTGTGAAAATGGCAATGAAGTCAACACCCCATGAAAGAGAACGAGGGATAATGGAAATACAGCAAAGCTATTAGAATGTTTACTTAGTGTAACATCACAAAAGAAAAGGCTTTACTGTGTTTACAAACAAATAAAAGCTGCTATGTGTGTCTGTGGTGGGGCACAGAACTTGCTTAGCTGCCTACAGGGGTTTTGAGCCATTTAGGATATGGAGGAAATGATGCTAAAGCATTAGTTGTGAACACTGGCACTGGCGTTGGTGCTTCTGCCAAGGACGTGGCTCTGTCTCAGGAGCGAGCTGGGCATTGCGGCATTGCCATCAGAATGTTTTCCAGGGCAAGAGAAAGCAGCTTGGATTCACCTCTGAGTGCAGGAGAGAAGTGCTGAGTCTGTTATGGCTCAGTCATGTGCTTGTTCTTCAGTGCTAGTTGACTCAACCAAGGGTTCACTATGTTGGGAACAAAAAGGGGAGAATCCCTTCGCAGGAATGGAATGGGACTGGTGTATTTTCATTTTGGTTTGTGTCTTACAGCAGCAACGGCTAGAACTCCTGGAAGAGAAGCTGCGGCTGATGACTGAGTCACGGGATGAAGCTCAAAACTGCTGCCTTAAGCAAAAACAGATGGTTGCTGAGGCCCAAGCCAAAGCCAGTCAGTTGAGCCTGCACGCTGATGGGCTCAGAAGGCGGCTAGAAGAGCTTCAGCAGGTAATTTGGACTGGAGTACAGAGATTCTCACCACAGGGGCACAGCATATTGCCCGAGTTGTTTGGTTAGTAATGCATTTGTCTTTCTGTGTCAGGACCTGAACAGTAAGGAAGAAGAGAAAGTGACAGAGGTGAATAAAGTGAAAGTGGAATTACAGGAGCAGATTGGACACCTGCAGGCTGAACGCACAGCACAGGACGGGCTGAGAGAGAAGATTGCAGCCCTGGAGAGACAGCTGAAAGGTGATGAATCCTTTCGTGCTTCTCAAGTGGTAATGCTGAGTTACCCTACAGTGGGCCTAGAGCTTAGCCACACTTACAGGTAGTGACAGCGGTGCTTCCTGCCTGTGTGCGCAACCAGGAATTTTACCCTCCATCCTGGCGTATTTACAGGGATTCTTGTCTTCATCTTATAGAGACCAAGACTTGTATAACTACCCAAAGCCGCACGTCAAGCGAAATATTTGGATTTCCTGCACAGTGAATTGTAACATCTTGTCTGTGCAAACCCTCTCGCAGTGTCTCATGCAGGTTCTCTCATTTGTCTGTTGATCATCCTGTTTCCATTGCCTTTGGCTGTGGCTGTAACATGTTGTTCCTGTTACTTGTAGGGACACCCTAATTTTCTTTACTAATACTGCTGCTCTTTTGCAGCCCTATCAAGTAGTCACCGTGAGGCAATGCTGGACAAAGAAGGTGAAATCTCTGTGCTGTTGGAGAAGCTGAGAATGAAAGAGGCTGACATCTCCAGGATGAGGGAAGAAGAGGCCCAAAGAGCAAGTTTCTTGCAGAATGCCATCATGGCATATGTGCAGGGCTCCCCCTTGAGAACCCACAGTTCTAGGAAATGAGAGCATTGCTTAAAAAATCCAGATACCTGCTGTCAGGAAGAAGGTGAGCAACTCAGGTACAGCCTCTTCTTTCTCAGTGAAACAGTTTTGACAGAGTGGGGTGACACAAGAGCCTGCAAACAGAAAATTTCTCTTGCTCTTCAGAAATCTTGATCCTGACTACATAAAGGAGAGAAGGAAACAACTGTCTGGGGCTCAGATGGAGGCTCATGGGTCTGAGTTGATGTGGAGCCCTTCCTCTGCACTGCTGCACCATTTGAAGTAGTTTCTGTGTCCTTTTGTACAGCACCAGTCTATTGGCACACTCTGTAGTTACCAAGGGCTGTGTTACCTGGGCAGTGGTCCTTCTGAAGCATTTGTTTGGATGCCAGGGCTGTTCACAAAGAAACCTGGTAAATGACAGGCAGCAAGCAGCATTTACAGTTCCCTGTAAGTGGAACCTTGCTCATGTGGTCCCAAAGCTGCTGGAAACCAGATTTTGCCCACGTGTGCCGTGTCTGGCAGGGCTCATGTTGGCCCTTTTACCCTGCCCCTCATGGCTCTGGTGGTAGTGGAGTGCAGTAGGTATTGACTGCATGTAACCAGCTGTGCCAAGGGCGGCTACTGTGCAGTGGCTGGCTGTATCCTTACTGGGCAGCTGGGCTTTGGCCTGTCTAAGCCTCTACACACCACGTGGCATGGAAGGGGTGAGGGGGTCAGGGCCAGCATCTATGTGCTTCTTTGCTGTGAGCTGCAGCCCTTGGCTGGAGTCCTCACAGCCAAAATGCATCAGGAATTTCATTCTGCTATGGCAAATACCAAAGCGGTCCAGCTGGCTTCCTGAGATCCTGGAACTGAGCTGTTCTCTGTGCCTTGCCCTGCAGAGGTGCGATGCTTCCAACTCACTGGGGTGTTGCTTCTCAGAGCACAACTGGGAGAAGGTGCTTCCTTTTCCTGTCAACAAGTCCTCATGTGGGGTGGAGAAAGGAGAGGGGTGGGAGGACCTGAATCAGAGGAAGTGGAGACCTCTGTCAAAGCAGCAGTGTGAGAGCCTTCTCTTCATTTCTCTAGTGAGTCTGTAGTGGGAGAAATGAACTTGCTGTTTGTGTTTTGAGAGGCAACGGGTGGGTGAAGCTCTGTGTGGACTGGTTGGTTTGTGTTTATGATTTTTCATGCTGGGTTTTGCCTTTGTTTTGTTTTTAATAAAGAGCTTTTGCATTTCGCTGTTACGCTGGACAGGGGTGAGCTGATGTTTGGCTCATGTGGAGGGCGGACCCTTCTGCTTTGTTACTGTAATTAAGAACCTGCTAGTCTGGCCTGGGGTTAAGAGGTTGTTGCGGGCGGATAAGCTAAGTGTGGCTTCGGGTTCTGGTTCTGACCCAAGCTGGGAAGCGGCTCGCGAGGAGGGAGGGAGCCGTGTGGCAGGTTGGGAGCTCTGTGGGTGCTGAGCAGCGCTGCCGGCCCGCAGGTGACGGGGAAGCACAGCGCGTGCTTTAGGAACGGTGCCGCCACAGGCGGCTGCGGGCAGCCTGGGTCACGCGCGTTCGTTGCCGCTGCCCCCGTCGGGCTGCTCTGCCCCGGGGGGCGCCGAGCGGCGCCTCAGCCCCGCCCTCCGCCCCCAGCGGCGCGGGGCCAGCGGGAGACCCCGCCCCCGGCGCAGGGCTCGGCTGGGCTCGGCTCGCTCGGCCCCGCCCCGCACGCGCGGGCTGTCACTGCGGCGGAGTCGCGGCGGCGCCGCCATCGCGGGCAGATGCAGGCGATCAAGTGTGTGGTGGTGGGCGACGGGTGAGTGCGCGGCGGCCGCGCCTCGACCCTCCGCAGCCCTGCACAAAGCGGGCCCGGGCCTGGCGGCGCCGAGAAAGAGAGAGAGAGGGAGGGAAGGAGGGAGGGAGGACCCGGCGCGGCTCCGCCCCGCGGCACGGGGGAGCCGGCTCCTCCAGCGGGAGGCGCGGCGGTGAGGCCCGGCCCGGTGCTCGGCGGTGAGGCCCGGCTCGGTGCCCGGCGGGGTTGCACCATCCTGTCCACCCCGTAGCCTCTCACCTCGGGAGCAGCGCTGCAGGCGGCTCCTGCGGCCCTGCGCCGCGCTCGCCCACTGGCAGCCGCGGGTGTGGGAGCGGTGAGCCGAGGCCGAGCGGAAGGGAGACTGGGGCCTTGCTGCCGCTGCGGTCCTTGCCCGCGCGTCCCGCTCCCTGTTCAGTTCATAAACTTGGGCCTCCGTCCCCAACCGCTGCTCAGCGTCACGGCTCGCCGTTTGCCTGGAGCACAAACACCTTCTTCCCATGGGGTTTAAATCTGTCTCCTCGTTGTTTTGTTTGGTGCCCTCATTTTGCCTTTTTCATCGTGCACACTTGATTCATCACAAAGTCCTCACTAAAAATCTTGATGTTCAGAGGCTTCTCTCTTATCTCCTTTTGTTGTTTGTGTTTTAAGGTGAAATACGACACTGTTTCTGATTTCACATCTGCCTCACCTCATCCTTCTTGGTCTTTCAGGCTTTTCTTATATGCCTTTTTTTGCGAACACACCTGTATTGCAAGATTAAGGCACACAATAGATTATGCTGATCATAACTTTTCCTAGTTTGTCCTGCCTATTTTTCCTCATAATTCCTGTTTGCTTTTCTGATCACCACGCCAAGCACAGAGCTGAGATATGGAGAGCTAAATGGGGACTGGTCTTTCTACCTTTCCATGCATGTCACCCCCTCAAAGGCACATTTGAGCTTGTCCTGTCGGGTTCTGATCTGCAGGGCAAAAGGAGCGGGGCAGGAGAAAAAACAGCACAGCCTTGTGGAGGGGAGAACAGCAGCACAGCATGATGGAAGTGGACTTCAGCTGAAGTCTTACAGTCCAGAGTTTTGCTTTAAGAGTGTGTTGACAAGGCAGACACTAAATTAACTCAGATAGCAGAATACTTCAGTCACGGGTATGTGTGAGGTTTGTGAATTGTGAGCCTTTCCTGACTGGTGGGAGAGAGGTCAGGGTTCAGGAGGGAAGTCAGTACAGTGTTTCGTTATGCAACATCCCTGTTTTCCAAGAGGTGGGACCTGGTCCCAGGTAAAGGCTGGGTGGATTGCTGTGATGGTTCTCGCTGTGCTTTGTATCATCCAGGTGTGGAACTGTGGGGTTTGCTGGGGTCTCACTCCTGGACTCTTTCCTTATGCCACTCCAGTTACAGAGCTGGGTAGAGGATACCCATCTCTGTTGACTGTTCAGCTTCACTTGGCCACTGAAAAGACAGCATTCCCTGTCACTTGCACTATGATCTGTTTCTCTGGAAGGTTGTCTGCACTTAACAGCTTTCACAGTAATAAGTAGGTTGTTTATGCTTATGGGACTCCTCTGTTCCTGTAGCTAAGCTTTTCCCTGATGCTATAGGGCTAAGGAAGGCTCATGTGTTTATCAATCCCACCAGCCTCTGTCAAAGCCCTGTGCTGGTATTTGCAATAATCTACACTGATCTCTTTCCAAACTGACAGTGGTAAATTTTAAAGCCTGTTTTGTTTATGGATACTTATTTTTCCCCTTGTGTTTATTGTCATAGAATTCCTGTATCTGAGGAGCTTGAATAATTGTGGTGGTGCATGTTTTTTCACCTCACTGTTTACCCTTTTTGATAGATTATTATGCATGTGTTGAGTTTAGCACAGAATCTTAATTTATTCCCTCTCTTTTGGTTCTTGGAGCAACTTCTGCTTGGTGTTTGAGGCTGGTGGGATAAAGAGGGAGAGTGCAGGGCGCAGGCAAGGTGCACAGTTGGAGTATAGGCCTAGTCCCTGACAGCTCCAGACTGTTAGAGCTTTGTTTTCTTACATGGTAACTCTGTTTTCTCAGTAACTTTTTACATACTTAACCTCTTTTTGGATGGGGGAAGATCAGTTTTGCTGCCACAGGGATTCCTGCTGTGCCCTTCTTAATGCTTGTCACTCTTGCCCCCTGCAGAGCTGTAGGGAAGACCTGCTTGCTGATAAGTTACACCACAAATGCCTTTCCTGGGGAATACATCCCTACTGTGTGAGTAATGGGATTCAGTTTTCTGCTCTGCATGCAGGGGTGTGTAGAAGTTGGTTTTTTAGGTGGAGGGAGGTTGTCCCAAATCAGATTGTGAACTTCCAACACGAGGAGGGTGCTGGTAGGATGGCTGTGTATGTGAGGAAGGCAGACAAGCCCCACTGCAACTGTGCTGCAGTGTGCTCTCCTGATTCACTGCCCCCTTGGATTTTACGTAAGGAGATGCGTGAGTGACAACCAGATTGTCACTGATGGGGTCTCTTCCTCGGCAGGTTTGATAACTACTCTGCCAATGTCATGGTAGATGGAAAGCCAGTGAATCTGGGCCTCTGGGATACAGCAGGGCAAGAGGATTATGACCGACTGCGGCCTCTTTCCTATCCACAGACGGTGAGTGCTGAGCTTGGACTGGCTTTTAACTGCTCCCTCTTGGAGTCAGGGAAGTTCCCAAGAACAGCCAGGCTTCTTTCCTTTGAGGAAAGTCTGTGTTCCTGCAGCTGCAGCCATCATTCTGGCTGCTTAAGGAGTATCACAGCTGAATTTCTCTGAAGAGATTGCCATATTCTAGTCCTTGCTTCATGATGGTATTTGAAGTTATGCATGCCATAGGGAGGCTCATGTGAAAGGAATGGTGTGGGGCTGCTGTGCAGTCAAGCCATACTCCTCTCAGTGGTACAGCTCACTGTTGAGCTACAGTAGCAGTGTTTCCCTGGCTCCTCTACCAGGGGTGAGGTGTGTAGCAGTGTTAAGGTATTTGTGGCTACGGGTGCTTAACATGCAAGGCCCAATATTGTAAAAGAAGATGAAATCATACACTCAAAAGTCCATTCTCTTCCTCTCTCAATTAGTTTATCACCCTTAATGGGGAAGAATTTCTTATAGCTACAATTGTTGCTTATGGGAGGAGGTTGTCATCTGTTGGGCTTTCTGTCCATCCTCCCTCCATAATCTTTAGCTGTTTCTTTCTACATGGCTGACCGTCTTGTTTCCACACAGGATGTTTTCTTGATCTGCTTCTCCCTTGTGAGTCCAGCCTCCTTTGAGAATGTCAGAGCCAAGGTAAAGTATTCCGCTTCTGGGTGAAACAGGGGAAGGGAAGGGTCATTGGAGCCCCCAGTCCCTCCACACGTACCAGCCCAAAATTTCTAGCAGTCGTGTTTTGATAAGGAAAGGTCATAGTCTGCAGGCTTTAAGAGAGGTCTACTTCTTATTCATTACTTCTTTGGCTAATTTTTAGCCTTTTTGAATCTGCATCTTAAAGAAGGTGCAGGATGTCCTGAAAGCTAAAATGCAGTTAGGGGAAGAACTCCTTGCAGAGTTGACTGGCAGTGCCTGTCATGGTGCCATGTCTCAGTGCCTTCATAATTACATCTGCACCAGTCTCTTCCTGCAGAGCGTGCTCAGAACTGTAGGCAGAAGCATCCAAGTATCCTGTTCAGGTGTTACCACTGTGTCAGATAGTAGTAAAAACCTCATTCCTAATTCTAAATACATCTTCATTGTTGCAGCTACCACTACAGCTACTTTTCTTACCATGCCTCTCTTGTTTCAGTGGTACCCTGAGGTCCGACACCATTGCCCAAATACACCTATCATCCTGGTGGGCACCAAGCTGGACTTGAGGGATGATAAAGACACCATTGAAAGGTTACGTGATAAGAAACTGGCCCCCATCACCTACCCCCAAGGTTTGGCCATGGCTCGGGAGATTGGTGAGTCTCATGCGTTGGCAGATCTTTGTGCATTGAGCTTTTACTTAGGAGTGTCTGAGCTGCAGCTCTCCTTCTTCCTCCTAGGATCAGTAAAGTACCTGGAGTGCTCTGCCCTGACTCAGCGGGGCTTGAAGACAGTGTTTGATGAAGCCATCCGGGCTGTGCTCTGCCCACCACCTGTGAAGAAGCCTGGCAAAAAGTGTACTGTGTTCTGAGGGCTGTGGCCAAGGTGCTGGCTCAGCATGTTGCTGTCCTCTGACAGATTGCATATTAGCTGGGTGTTTCTGGAGGGGGCTGGGATGTGTAGGGCCCTTCATCATGTACGAAGTCAGTGTTTTTTAAATGTCTCTTTGATTTAACGTCAGTGTTGATGTGAAGGGGCAGCGGGGGCAGGAGACTAGCTGGGGCTGTACAGCCCCCAGGGGAGGAACAGTGGGGAAGGCAAAGTAGCTTCTTGGGGCAATAGGCTGTTTTGGCTCTCCTGAACCCCCAAGCTAAAAGGGCTGAGACATCCATCCTGTCCTGAAAACACCTGGCTACAACCTGCAGGTGAAACAGGTGGTGAAGATCCTTGTGGGAGTGGGGAGGAAGCTGACATGATGGTGCTGTATGATAAGAGCAGCTGGGAGAGTGGTAAGGTCTCTCTTTGCCCAGCCTGCTGTGTCCAACAGGTAACAAGTGCTCTAGCAGATAACATGCCTGAGACTCTTAAAGAAATCACAACCAGCCTGGCAGGGACTCAGAAGTAAATGAGATACGAAGCTGAAGAACTAACCATTAGGTGCTTTACTGGGTACTAGCTAAATTGACTGAATGAAACAGCTCTGTGCAATCGACGTATTTGCCTTTTTGTGTGTGCACACACTAGGAGAGCATGGTGCTGCTCCCCCCCCATCAGTCTTTAGCAGGGCCTCCCCCCCTCTTAATCCAGTCTCTGCAGAGCAGGGCTGTGGTTGTTGCCTCTGGGTTGTTTTTTTTTTTTTGGGGTTTTTTTTTCTACTAAAGACTGCAAAGGAAGCAATGAGGAGTCTGCTAGCTTCTTCTTTCCTTTCCCATTCAAAGTGCAGGCCAGCTCTATAGAGTTGGATGGAATAGGGAGAGCTTCTCAAGGGTTGTTTTAGAGGAATAGGGTTGGAAGAAAGACAGGTCCCATTTCTAATCATCATGTAGAGTGACAAGATAAAACCTTATTTGGTGCAATAAACATTCTCCATGACGGCGTACGTGAGCTTTTTTATATAGCCATCTTCTAAAGATAGTTTTCTGCTACACTTCTCATAAAGCTTCCAGACTGCTGCTCCTCTTCCCCAGCAAGACTGGGTCTGTGTCATTGTTTCCTATACAGTTTACATCTGTGAAGTACTAGTATGGAAATTAAGGCCAGGTGTGAAATGCAGGTGTCATCTTAGGAGACAAGAAATCCCCCATCAACCATCAGTGAGCTGCCAGTTGTCATAGTGCTCTTGTCACTCAGCAGGAAGAGAATGCTATTCACTACATCATCCACCTCTGGAATCAAACACAGAGAACATCCGATGCACCCCTCAAATTGTACTAAAGAAACAAACATCCCAAAACGCATGCTTTGGCCTCTAGGCATAATGTCAACCTCTGCTTGACACAGCACACAGGGCAGTGTGGCTGAGAGCTGGACATCAAAAAGTCCTTGCTGTGATCAAGTGATACTTAGTTCAAGGCAAGTACTTATGCCCCCCTCCCATTTATACTGTGCATTTCACTTCTCCTAACATAAGAGGCCTGTAGAGGAGAGGAGATATGGTTGAGTCCCATCATGTCCTCATCAAATACTTCAGGAATTCAGCCACAGCCATTCAGCAGAGCTGCAACTTTTCCCACAGAAGCAGCAAGTTACTTATGGCTGCGATGTCAATTAGAGGGAAGGCTTGGATACAACAAATTATACCACTCACCTGCAAACTTTCCCAGTGGAATTCGATTAATCATGGCAGCAGATTTCTGAGGGTCGCTCCAATTAATTCTCCCCATGTCAGTCATAACCACTGTGGGGTTCACAGTGTTAACCCGAATCTGGGATCAAGCAAGAGCAACAAACTAATCAGGCTGCTCTGAAGTGCTCAGGTTCCGCTTTCACACTTTTCTTCATCTCAGAAGGAATCCTACCTTGTGGGGTCCCAGTTCCATTGCCATTACCTTGGTCAACATATCCAAAGCACTTTTTGTGGAACCTTCAAGAGAAGGGAAGAATACGAGGCATTTAAATACATACCACTTGGTCTGGAACACACACAAGTCTTTTGCCACACAGAGCTGGCACCAGCAGCTTGGTGGCTGTGGGGCTCCAGCTCAGTCAGAAATAGGGGTGCTGCTCAACCACATGTACGTACAGTACACAGCATGATCCCGCAGAGCACGCTGAGATGCCTGGCTCGAAACGTTCACAATAGCACCTGCCACCCCCTGTGCAATCATCTGCCGAGCCGCAATCTGGAAGCAGGGGGAGGAAATCGATGCCAGAATAATAACAGGAGGAATCATTATTTCATTCAGGACGAATCTTGCTAGCTATTATGGTAGCCAAAAGAGCAAAAACATCTGGAGGAAGTAAGTCCTCCCTGCCTTCCACTTACAAGAGAGAGTCTAAGCGAGAGCAACGGTCAAATTGTTGATTTATCTTTGGGTTACAGTCCCTTTAGTCCCCACAGAGGACACTTGTCCCCACTATGCAGAAAAGCTTAGTCACTGCTATTCATGGAACCACCTGCAGTGACAATTCTTTCTCACCTGGGAAACATGAAGCACAGCCTGAAGATTCACATCAAAAGACCTAGAAATCAAATTGGAAAGTTGCAGAGTGGTTGCAAGTCAGAGAGGAGACCAAGTGCTGCTGCTGTCCTGGAAACACTGGTGGTACTCTAGAACAGGGGCAGGAATGGCAGCTGAGCAGCCAGCAAACAAGGGCGCACTCCCAGCAGCAAAGCTTTCACTGGATGCAGCGGGAGGTGCACTAGTCCAGCAGGACTCTGGTCTTGAGCAGCCTGATGGCAGTTCCTCCACTGAAGTTTCAACTATGAGCCCTGGTCCTCAGCCAGTGATTCTTCTTAGGTCAATCAAACCATATGGCATTAAACCAGCAAATTTGTAGGATGGGTCACACGGGCCTTCCTTGGTCAGTAGTGGAATTCATAGATTTTATAATCTAGTCACAAATGAATCCTTGATTACAGACCTGCAAAAGCCATTCTTAACACAGGGACAAAGCATGACCCATCTCAGGAGGAAGCAGACTCACCACATCTTGTATCCTAAAGCTTAGCCCCTTGACTGGAACTATGGATCTTTTGAGAAACAGATATCATGTTATTGCAGCAAGCAAATTTAATTTCACACCATAACAGCTTTATACTCTGTTACCTGGCTCTGTCTTCTCTATATCTGAATTATCTTAATGACAACTGCCTTTCGATTTAGCAGAGGTTGGGTTGCAGCTAGACTGGAAGCTCTAGGCTTGATTAACAGTGAAATGTGCTCCAGTGTCCCGTGCAGGTTGGATGGTGTGCACACACCACCTTCTACGAGATCGAAGTACAGGCTCTGGCTATTCAGTAGCTGGACTAGGCAGTGCTTTACTTGGTTTCCTTTTAATGCTTACAGGGAGCAAGGTGATTTTGAGAAGTGTGAAATACAGTAAATTAAAACAAGACACAAGCAGTAGTAACGAGACAGCTTCATCACGCAGGGGAACGCTAGCATTTCTAAACGTGTGCGTGTCTGGTGCGGTTGCACAGCTGCTTCCTTTCTAGGAGACACCAGTTTCTGAACAGTGTTGCCATATTCTGGCGCTCGGGTTTGGCTGAGGCTCGGCCGGCAGCGTCCGCTCCGCGGGCCCTCAGCACGGCCGGGGACAGCGGCCGCCGAGTATCCGGACCCCGCGGCACTCACCGCTCCAGAGCCTCCCGCGTCACCTCCAGGAAGGGCTGCAGCACCGCCACGGCCGCGTTGTTCACCACCAGCTCGAAGGGCCCTGCCGCGCCCACTGCCGCTTCCGTGGCGTCCCAGTCGGTCAGGTCCAGGCACAGGGGCTCGATGCCCGGGCACTGCGGCGAGGGCGGCCTCCGTGAGTCAGGCGGCCACAAGGGAGCGGGAGGCGCGGCGGGGCCCAGCCAGGTTATAGCGGGCAGAGGCCGTGCCGCGGCAGGGGAAGGCGATCCTGGAGGGGTCTCGGGAGGTCCCGAGGCGGGGGCCGGCCGGTACCTCTCGGGCAAGGCTCTCCAGGTCCTCCGCTGTGCGGCTCAGCGCTGTCACGCGCGCCCCTTCTTTGCTCAGCGCCACGGCCACGGCGCGCCCGATCCCTGCGGGGAGATGGCGTCAGCCCGCGCTTCCGCCGGCGCCGCTCCCGGCCCCGGCCCCGGCCCCCCGTCACCTTTCCCAGCTCCAGTCACCAGGGCCCGGCGCCCGCGGAAGCCGAGTTGAGGCTCCATGCTGCGGAACGAGAGCGGACTGCGGCCGGGGCGGGCCCGCCAGCCCGAGGAGGTGCCGAGGCCGTGCGGGGCCCGAGAGCGTAGAAGCCTGATGGGGCCGGGCAGGCGCCGCACGGCCCAGTTTTGTCTGGACGGGGAGGCCCGGCTGTGCCAGGCGTTGTTCCGCGTACTGGGAGGGGCAGAGCGCGGACCCGCCCTGCTGCAGCTCCCGGAGGACGCAGGAAGAAGCCATTCCTGGGCCCGCCCAGCAGGACACGGGGGTACAGAGGTCAGCCTTCCAGGTTGTGATTCCCATTGAAGTATCGCAGAAAAACAGGCTTTTACCAGAGGATGAAAAGACCCAGGACTTCTCTGCCCACTTCGAATTGCAGCCCTCACTTAATAGCCATTGCCTAGAAAATCAGCTCTAAGTACACTGGCTCTGTGTGGCCGAGGATCTAGGCATGCATGACTTCTCATGCAGCACCTGTGTGACAACAGCAACGTGCTAGAAGGTACAAGAGACAAACAGACCAGAGCGAGCCCAAAGGTCACAGATAAGCTACTACACCACGGTTTATTTCCAATGATAGCATGGCAGTTGCACCGTCTGATGAACAGAGCTGGCATTGTGTAACTGCAGAGGAGCACAATTACACAATGCGATCAGATAGGTCTGTAATACTAGCCAAGCCAATCATTGCTTTCTGGGGACTCTTAAATTTAAGAGTTCCTGCAGCATATTTAGTAAGTGCAGAAACAGAACAGGACAGTGCAGAGAAAAGTTTACAACAATTAACTTAGTTTTTATTTAAATTCTTTTACTTTACTCTGTTAATCATTGGATTGTGCCAGGATTCTTATCCATATTTGTTCCTGTGCACATCCAAGTCATGTAACTCACACAATATTTGGCCATTTGGCATCACAAGAGTCTGGCAGGAGGATGTAGCTTTCTGGATTGCAGGGCTTATGGTCTTCTTTTGGAATAGAGAATATGTAAAGAAATACCACAAAACAGGCTTTGACATATTTAAATATTTATTTTGCAGAATCACTTTATGTATGAGCCAGTAGTTTGATTAAAAAGCTGCATCCAAATGTATCCACACAGCCTAAGGCACTGTCAACATAAGAAACCTCAGAAGTTTGACAAATAGAACAGTTCTGTATTGCCATGCAGGAGAACGTGGTCATTTCTCTGTTTAAGAAGCACCCTACCACCAGCTTAGACTATGGCAGCTCTTTAAACTAGGTATGTCAGGGTGACCAGTGACTACAGTTTGCAACTTGTACTACTCAGTTTTGCTGCCATCCAAATGTAGTTGGTTTTGAACTCAAGTCTGCCACAATCACTACCCAGTCCATGCTGGCTGTGATACCTTACAAGAGCTGCTACCAGTAGAAGAGAAAGGCTCCAACAGAAGAGTGCAGAATCAGTGTTTGAAGGCAAAACCTTATCAAGAACTCATGAAGTTTCATGGCTTTCTACTACAGGAGACTGAAAACAAGAATTGTTGCAAACATTGTTGAAACAAGAAAAAAAAAGCAAACAAAACAAAACAGTTTCTGCAGATGCCAAGAACCTCCAGAGCCATTAATGACAAATCATTAAAACCACAGGACACCTCAGTTCTAGTGGGCAGAAGGCCTAATAAAGAGGTAGAAAAGTCCACAACCTGGAATTCCACAATTCCTCCTGTGAACAGGCTGTTAGAATTACAAGTGTAACTGTTCTGGAACAGCCATCGTGCTAAGCTGGACTTGGAGCCAATTCCCTGCAGCATTCTTATTCCAATACCTCATGGTCACCTCAGTCAACATGAAGGAGAAATTTAAGCATGAGCTGCACGACTGGAGCAAGTAGCATCATCTTGTTTGCTCCTGAGTGGAATTTAACTGAAACCATGGAGAGAGGACACTCAGTCAGGTAGGCACTGACAAGCTTCTGTTAAAAAGAGAGTGTGGGGAGAAGTATATGGCAGGGCACTGCCACCACTGCTCAGTTTCATACTTGGATCCACTGCAGGCCTCTGCCTACATGACATCACTTTTCAGATGGCAGCACATAAAGCAATGAGCTGAAGTCCACAGCTCAGCTGTTCAGAAATCTGGAACTGTTGCTAGGTCCACATTCTAGCCCTGAACCACAGTTCCAGTTTGCACAATGCCATTCTATTATTCACCCATTAACTCAGCCTCAGACTCTAGCACTAATCTGGCAAGTATTTTCTGAAGAGTTTGTGAGAATAAACAGAGGTTTTGCAGAGTCATTTTTTATACCATTCTTCATGTCAGGTAGGATTGACATGGCCAAAGCTTGGGCTAACAGCAAAGGTAACAAATGTAGCTCCATTTCTTCCACTTTCTAAACTAAGGTTACTTAATTTAAAAAGCAGCAGCACTGTACAGCCTTTGTGCTTATACAGTCTCCTGTTAGGGACAGCATGAACTGTTTATTGAAACATTGAATAAACACTGATCTAGACCTTAGGGTAATCAACAGATTATCTGAACAAACTGGAGTAATTACAGTCATACAATTAAAGCTCCTCAAATAATACCATCAAAAACTTCCTCAGGGCACTAACTGCTATTGAGCATCCCACCTCCCTCACAGACAGCAAAAGACACTGCACAGCATCAGAAACAAGGCGTTTCCTCAGCCAGTGAGCATGCTCTAGCTCACACCACCTGCTGTGGGCAACACAGGAGAGATGATTACCATGTAGTCGGGCAAATACTTCTTCAGGATCAAATATCAAGGAAATAGGCTTGGATCTGGCAGACCACCATCATAATCACAACCGCTGCAATTCAGCTGGTAAGAGAGACAAGTCTGACAATCACCTCCATGGGAGGTACACATGGACTACAGGGGAGAACATGCATGCAAGCAACTCCTACCCAGTCCTGAGTAAGCTTACCCTTACACAAGTTTTCCCATGACTAAAGCTTTCAGCCTTCTTTACCTTAGTGATTCCAGGATTTCTGGTGTTTACAGACCCTGTTCTGGCCCATAGTCGGAGTTTTAATATGTTAGGCCATAGAACTTCTTAAATAATTCTGTTCCCAAGAAAGATGAGTGAAAACTTCCCCTCTTGTCACCATGGGGACTACAGTCTGCTATAGCACTCCAGCTTCCAGTAGTGGCCTCTAAAAGCCCCTAGCAGCAGTAAGAATGCTAACATTGCAAGTACTGCATTTGCCTAGCGTGTGTCCAAGCACAGATTCACATGACATCAGATGAAAGTGTGAAGTGACCTCAAACACATATGACTGTAGTCATTATGCAAAGAGCCGCTAGACAAAAGAACAAGGATTCTTCTTGGAATGTCCCAGGCTGCAGCTGAACACCTTGCTTTTGTAAATAGAGTCTGTCTACCTCCTTTGTAATACCTCTGGCTGTCTTCCAGAAGGAGAAAAACCACCACAAAAAGTCCACCACAATTCCTGTCTTACGCAAACTAGGTAAGATACAGGTGTCAATGGCTGGACAGGAATTATGACATCTTCTTAGCAGGGCACCAAATTGTGTCAGGATAGAGCAGACAATGGACAGATTTGAATCTGTGAAGAGAGGGGGGAAAAAATTTATTGGAATTCTCCATACAGGGAGCATACTAGCATTGAATGTGCAGCAGTCTGAGCAGAGAGAGTGGGTCTATCTGCCTTTGGCACAGCAACAAGAGCTGACATGAGAAAATAACCCCAGAAGTGGGTTTGAACATCTTACAGTTGATAAACATGAACAAGGTAGGGACAACTTGTTTTGGAAGTGGACACTCACCGTGTTGGATCTTGCTGAAGGCCAAACACTCCTCCCACACTCACAACATTGTGTTTGTTCTCAGGGTCTCCATAACTTAGGGTTACCTGTAAAAGCAAATAAAATGTAAAGATTTTAACACTAGTGCAGAGAACAGTGGGGACAGTAGGATTATTCATGCGGTATAAGGAAAGACTCCAAGGATCCTGTCTAATCTGAACTGTGGATTACATCTGAAAAACAGTGTTTAGCTTTAATATAAGCAATACTGGCACTGAACAGTAGCTACCAAATGGACCACTGCTCACTTAAAGGCAACGCGGATGAATAAACAAAGGAGCTGAAAGTTGCATTGCATTGAAGGACAAGATGAGTTATAAGCAGCTTTCTAAGGGCATTAATCCCACTAATGCCTGTATCTTCACTAAATAACATATGTGACAAACCTGGCAGCAGCATTTAGAACTCAAACTCCAATTTGGTGCTATTCTACCACAACAGCACTGCATTAAGAAACCTTCAGGTGCCAGGAACACAATGACTTACAGTTTCCTTCTGATCGCAAATTTTCTGGATTTTGGGTCAGCTGTTACAGTCTCAGGGAAACAATGATCACCAACGCAAGGCTGTACTCAGCCTACAGTTAAATTTACTAGTGTGAAGGAGATTACATGCTGCTGGAATTTGGCCCTAAGCTTACGCTTCTGCTGCCTAATATAATTGCCAGGGCAAAACCACACTCCCGTTTGTTCACGGCGCCAAACAGCAAAAGGCAAAACCTCTGAATAGCCTTATAGCTCCATCTACTGCCCATGAGTAAAAAGGTATCCAAGCAATTAAAAATACTTTGTTTTTTTTCCTAGAAACATGGATTCTGATTCTTGAGATTCAGACAAATTATTCTTAAAAATGATCAGACATTTAACTATGTCTTAGTTGTTGAAGAGGTACTTGGTACAGCTGCTACACTAGTCTTTTTGAATAGCATGAATTAAGACTGAGGTTTTGTTAGGCAAAGACACAAATACTTTCTTTTATAGCAAACAAACTAAATACTGCCCCCTTCGACACTTGCTCCTATTGTGACTCATGGAAAGTCAGAGTTTAGAATCAGATGGAAACATCATATCAGGGCTCAATGTAGCAGAACATATCCCCAAAAGAGGGCACTGCTGTATGACCTAATTGGCTAAGCTGAAAGTGTGCTTTTCACATAACTGAACGAACTGGATAGGACACAGCTCCCAGGGCACAGAAGTCTGCAGACATCCTTCTCTGCCGAAGAGTGCTAGATCTATGGAGAGTACTCTTTCTGATCAGACTGAGATTTAATTATAAGAATAGAACATGAGGCTTCCCTACCTGTTGCAGCACAGACTCGCCTTGTAGTCTTTGCAGATTTTCCAGATGGGAATGGAACAATGGGCTATGCAGCAGCTTTACCTCCAGCAGCCCTTCAATGATGTAGCCAATAGTGCAGTCATCAGGAAGACGCACTCTTTCTGCAGTACTGATGAAATTACCCAAGCTGTGAGATGGAGCACAGGAGTTGAAATATGCTTTAAAACCTAACACACACGTATGGATGGAGGTCAGCTAGGAACAGTGTTTACCTGGCCCAGGGACTCATCTTCAGGGCAAGACCTCTGCTGATACAGAATCCTGCTCCACCTGTGGCAAACCAGAATTTCACAGTTGTCTTCTGAAGAACAATAAGAAAAACATACAGCAGTTACTGATGATCAGCTTTTCCATTTGGCTGAAGAGGGAAGGAAACCTGAGGTTCTATTGGATATCACATACTGTTGCAGATCATCAACATACCTGAGTAAAGGAAGAGAAACAGACATCCACCCAGGAAATAAACCTATTGTACATATGCACAGGAGGTCAGACTGAAGATTCATTTAACCCAGCACCCTACCTCTGAAAAACCACCAGGTTTGTTGCTTGCAGATTATATAACTTGTTTTTATCAGGGAATCCTACAAACTCTCAAGGTTTTAAAAGCTTAGGTCAGGATGTCTTTCAGACTAGCTGCAAAGTTTGCTTACTGATCCATCACTTTGGACATGATCAGCTGCTTCAATGGGATGGTCCAGGCTTGGTCGCCCCACGTAGACATCCTGGCTGTGTGAGAAGGCAGATAAGAGATGCAAGAGAGTCCGAGGGTTCACGTAGTTGTCATCATCTACATGGCAAAACCATCTTCAAATAAAACAAAATAAGAAAGTTATGCAGAGCAAAGAAATGAGTTCAACAGCTGAGTCTTAGTCTTCCATGCTTGGAGCAGAAAAGTATTTCCCATTGTCTTGAATGACCAACTTTGCAGGATGAAAGCACCCACAGATTCTAATTCTGGAAAGAGGCTGAAATGAATAACCCTTTTTAGATTATCATATTTTCCATGTTTCAGATAATGATGGTTTACAAACACAGTTTCATACTGTGCTTCTTCCCTCTGCTCATTACTACATTCTAGCTAACACTGCACTCCTTACTGGACCAGAGAAGGTTATTCAGGTTTCCTGTGAATACAGAACTGGAAGAAACAAAGCCAATCAGAACAATGTGTTTCACCTACTTCTGCCCAGATTCCAGGAACTTATCATATTCCACAGACATCTTGCAGCAGAGAGCTTGCCGGGTATGGACAGCAGAACAGTTGGTGTTGATCATATGATCCCCTAGAAAATCAGATATCAGCTCTTTCAGGTTTGAGAAGCATGCATAGTCCAGAAAAGACTACAAAAGCAGGGCACATATGGCACAAATACAGTACATCTTAAGTGCATATGGTGCACAAATGGAGAGTAAACTGCAGAACAGGTCTTATGCATTATGCATATGGCATGTCGGCTGTAGAGAACATAAAAATATGAGCACAGGGTATGTGAATAGTGCCACGAGACTGTATGCTAAAGAAATACCTAATACAACTTTGGAACAGACAGACTTAACATTACGAACAGGAAGGAAGTGGGTGCAAAGGGGAACCCAGTATTCAGGAAGTTCCAGGCATCTTGTCCAGGTGTTAAAAAGGAACAGCATATTCTCCTGTGAAAGGAGAAGTTTTCTCTATCTTAACTTCCCTAATTGCTTGTACAGCATGAAAGAACAACTTCTAGGGCAACTATGACAAAGACAACACTCAATTCTAGCAGACAGCATGCACCTACGCTACAAAGCTTACCTGCTTTCAGACGTAGCTCCTGATCCTCCCAGTCCGTGAATATAAATGTCTGTGGAAGACAAAAATGGTTTGTCCACATTCAAGAATTTCAGAAACTAGTTTCAGCTTTGGTCATCTGCAGTAAGAAGTCTGAAGGTTTCTCTCTTGTTAGTTTACTTCACAGCAGCCATGGGAAGCAGGTGGGGAGAACCCCAGCAACTTTAGCCCCAGCCTTATTTGATAAGCTTTTACGCTGCAAACAGAAGAGCCTCATTTCAGTAAAATAATAATTCATTTCAGCATCCAAGATTTTACTTCCCTCAGCTGAGGCTACAGACAGCTCATTTCCATATAGGAATGACTGTCTTTTTTTGGTAATACCTCCCTCCTCCTCTGCAACTTCATGCCCTCTCTCTGGCTAAGAGTCATCCTCAGGTGTTAAGCAAGCTAAAATAAAAGAAAGAAAGGGTGGAAAGGTCCTGGTGGTAACAGTCTTGTTCCAACTGCTGGGCAAAGCATTAACACACCTGAATGAACTGAAATTCCCAAACAAGGGGACAAATTCTACATTATTATATAGAAATCCTAAGTAGCGGAACTACTTAGACAAAACTTCGGCTTAGATGTGCCAGCACTCAGGATCTTTCACTATCCTGTAGCATTTTCCACTTGGACCACTGATCCCAGCTTGCACGTAACTGCCTCAAACAACGATGAACACTTTTGGAGGTAGGCTGAGACCTTCCTCAATCTCCCTAGGAAAGATTTAACACACTCAAGGAGAAAACGCAGCTGCCGCCCGGGAAAGCCGCGGGGTAACGCCCCGGCCGCCTGTCCCGGCTCACCTGTCCCCTGGCCTGGGAGATCCAGGTCTGAAGCAGCAAGTCCAGCCGACTCTTGTGGTACTTCCTCGTGGTCTTCACCGCAATGAAGATGTCCTTCAGCTCCAGGCTTTCTCTGCCCGAGCCCCCGGCGGTCCCAGGGCGGCTCTTCCGTACGAGCTGCGAGCTGCCAGCGAGGCCTCCAGCCCCGTCTCCAGGCTCCCCGCGAAAGCTCGTCCGCGTGCCAGACACAGCCCTGCGCCCGGAGACCGGCCGCTGCGGCGGGGGCCTGCTCGACCCGGCGGCGGGCGGCGGGCGGCGGCGGGGCGCGGCGGGGGGCTGCCCCCGCGGCAGCAGGAGCAGGAGGAGGGCGGCAGCGGTAACGGACAGCAGGAAGCAGGCCTTCCGGAGCCCCAGGCAGGTGCTCATGCTGCAGCCCCGCGGGCCCGCACCGCGCTGCGCGGCCGCCTCATGGCCCCGCAGGCAGGCGTCGGGTCCGGGCAGGCCGGCGCCGGGAGCCCGGCCGCGCCTCCCGCTCTCCCCAGCAGCGCCCGGTTCCGGCCAGGCGGTCGCCGCGGCCGACAGACAGCAGCGCCCCGGCAGCCCGGGCCACTCTGACCGGCGGGGGTGGCCGCCCCGGGCGGCGTGGGCCGTCGAGCGCGGTCGGGCTCCACAGCGACGAGAGCCCTGCGCAGCACCGCCGCTCCCACGCGGCCCCTTTAAGAGCTTCACCTGTCGAATGCGGTTTGGCAGAGCCGCGCGAGCCGGAAGTGGAAGCAGAAACGGAAGGAGAGGCGGGGAGGTCAACCGGAAGTGGTAATCGCGAGGGGAAGGATGCCGCTGCCCGTCCAGGTCTTTAACTTGCAGGTACGGGGCAGCTGCCGGGTCCCCTCGCGGCCGTTCCCGCTCCCGCGCTGCTCCCGCGCGGTGCTCGGTGGCGCGCCGCGGCCTGGCCCTGCCGCGGCCTCCGGGTGGCGCGGTGCGGCCTTCCCCTTCGGTTCCGCGGCCGTGGCTGCCTCGCGGGAAGGGGAGCCGCTCTCGACCGGCCCTAGGCCCTCATTCGCCCTCCAGCCGGGTCCTTTGAGTCGCTTCCGCTGCCGGTCGCAGTGAACAGCGCCCAGCCTAGAGTCTTTCGGCGCCTGCGGCGTTCCTCGCCGCTGCAGCGGCCTCCTTGCTTGATTTTCGCGTTGTATGTGCCGTAGGTAGGGCCTGGGTAGTGGCGCAGGGTTTACCGAGGTGGCGATGAAGAGGAACTGAGAGTCGGCAGTACAGGGGGAAAGCCGCAGGAGCCCAGAGAGGGTCGGTGTACAGAGCCTGGACCTTCAGTAACAGCACAGGTGATCCCTTTGCGAGTTAACTGTCTCTCTTTCCTTTAGCAGCTAGCAAGTTCTTTGTCAGGGCACAGGGTTGCAGGAAGTCGGGACAGAATGAGGGATAGATCAGCCTCCAGCTCAGCTTCTTCATCAGTGGCAGGTCTGGACTGCACCCCTCGCAGTAGGTCACACCTTTTCCTGAGTACAGTTGGAGACTTCGGGGGAGCACCAGAGAATCGGCCTGTATGAGGCCTTGGGAGGAACTTTCCAACTGGGTGTCCTGTTGGGCTCAGGAAATCTTAGGGAAGGAGCATTATTTTATTGGCTTGAGTAGTTCTTAATTGACCTTTGCATCTTCCAAAATAAAGAGTTAGCTTGAAAATGGCTGAGTTTGCCTGTCCTAGTGGGACTTCCAGCCCACTTGTGTTTTTCCTTATCTGGGAGTTAAGAGGGAAATGCAGAGTACAGCCTACCAGTGCAGCAGGACACAGATAATTCCAGCTGGAGTTACTGTTAATTTCTGTTATGCTGATTTCTTCTAAGGAGCCCATATCAGGTTTTTACTATGGTAGGCAAACACAGCCTAAAAAAGAAAAAAAACCTGACACTTAGTGTTTCTATAAGAAAAGAGGTAAGGTAGATAAAAATGGAAAAAGTAGTGGTCTCACTGTATGATGTCTTAAATGTTTGTATGCATGGTTTTCCTGGGTGGTGATCTGAACAGTCAAACTCTCCTTTGCATCCTTCTCCCTTTCGTTCATATAGAGAATACCAAGCTAGGAAACACACATTTATATGCTTTACTTTAGATTTTGGGAGACCCACATCAGTGTTGAGATACATGCCTGTTTGGTACATACCAGTCTGCGGAAGAATAAGCAGGCTGTGAGGGAGTACAAGATGGATCAAATTTTAGAACTAGGAAATCTGGAGCTGCCCTGTTTCTCCTCACACACACCCCAACCCAACCCCCAAATCCCTCTAATAATTTATTTCTTAACAGACAACAAAATCGATTAAACCATGGAAATAATTTGATGTTGGTGGGGACAAAGTGTTTTTGTCTTTTTTAAGGCCCACTTGTACAATTTGCTTCAAATCAGGTGTTGCTTATGGCAATATCTGCACATATTCAGCATATTATAAGAAGACATTCAGCTTGTTTTTCCTGAGTTAAAATCATAATACGTGGGGTGAATGTTCAGCACACTTTTGACTAGGAGAAGGACAAGAACTTCATGCTAGCATGCTGGTTTTGTTTGTGGGACTGTATAGTAAATTGGTCTTTGTAATGGTTTAACCGCAACCAGTATTCTCAGGGGGTCTCCCATCCAAGTGCTACCCAGGTTACTTCTTAAAGGAAAGACCTGCAGGCATTGTCTTGATGTAGTTGTATGGATGTCACTGAACTGGTTCAAAGCAGTGCAAGATATACTGGGAGAAAAAAATCCTGCTGTTCTGCAAAAGACAGTCTGCGTGACCAGGTGGACTCAGATAGTGGGGTAGTTCAGCTGATAATAATTTTGTCCCCAGTATTTGTTAGGATCTCTGGAATTATCATTCTGCATTCTGTTCTTCACATTCTTTTAATACTCTTAAAAGTGTAATGGTTGTCATATTTTTTTTGTCTCCCCACCTCCCCCCCCGTGGAAAAAAACCCAACAACTACTTTTAAGCACCGAATAAAGCACCTTTGAAGGATTCTTGTGATTTTTGGGGTACTTCTGGAGCTTCTGGAGCTGAATGTTAATGCCTGCACTTGTTCAAGGAAGAGAAATGCAACCTCATATGGCATTTAGTATGCATGCCTGAGATACTTTGTAGAACCAGATTTATTGACCCCTTCACTGTCTTGCCTAATAATCTGCCAAATAAAATAAAATGTTCTGTGGGAATGCTGAGCCTTAGTGCTGCTTGTTTGAGACAAAGCATGGTGCTGGGTAGTGGTATTGCTAGAGAAAAATCCTAAACATGTCCAAAAACTGAGAAGTGTTTTTTCATTTAAAAAATGAACGTGTATTTAAGCAAGTTCTTAATAGATTGAATCACATAGATTTTTTGTGCCCAAATGTAATAAACTACTTTTCATCTCATTTTGCAATTCTAGGGTGCAGTAGAACCCATGCAGATTGACGTAGATCCACAAGAAGATCAGCAAAATGCACCTGATATCAACTATGTGGTGGAGAACCCCACTCTGGTATGTGCTGATTGAGGGCTAGTGGATTACATTTCTTGGGCGTGGACTCTTCCTTTGAGGTTTTGGAAAAACGCTCATTTTACTCCTTACCAAATTGGTATGTAGAGATTAATAGATTCTCTTCAAAGCAAGGTGGGGTAAGAATAGTCATGATCTCTTCTGTAGCTCCTAGTTACATACTGACCTTTACTGAGCTTTCTGAGATGAAGGAGGAATTGCTGCTTTGTGACTTCCTGCTTGCTGCCTGTTTGAGAGAGTTTCCATTCTGAGATAGTTTAGTCCATCTCTAATTACTTAGAGATGTGTAATTCCTGTATTTTGAGAAGCAAGGCCCAGGTGCTTTAAGTATATAAATCAGGGTTGAATTCTTTCATTGTTTGATCCTCTGGAGACTGACTAAAGCCCACAGAACTGTAGAGTTATAAAAGGCTGTATTTGCTCACATCAGCTTCTTCAATTTTTAATTGATTGTTTGATACTTTGAGCAATTTTTATGTATTAGCTCTGTAACAATGAGAGATGGTTGTTGCAGAAGAGAACAAAAATGTTGATTGGAAAAAGTTAAAGCAGCATTAAAATTGCAAAATAAAGCATTTAGTTAGGAAGCGTTGGCTCTCACGTAACTGCTGGAGCTTTAAATGGTTCCTCTTGTCCCTGTGCGTTATTAACAGTTGTCACATGGTTACTCACTGTGTACTGCACAGCTCTCTTTTTTTAGTAGTTTTTTGTTTGGTTTGTTAGTTTTGTCTTTTTTGTTTGTTGTTTTGTTTAGGTTTTAGCATATGACCTGATACCTTGTTTGATTTCATTACATTTCAGTTCTGTTCTGAAGCTAAAGTGATGAAGCAATTACATTGTGCCCTTTGTCTTTGCTATTGCTATAGACCTAGTGTGCCACAAAACTTAGCAATTTTCTTTTCACTGTAACTGATGTGAAGGACCATAATTACCCTTTGACATTCAAAGATCTGAAGAGTAAAGTGAAATTACTTGGGGATTTCAGGAGTATTGTATGCCATAAGGCATGAAATTATGGAAGAAAGAATACTCGTGTCGTATTTTTGAAGTTATGAGGCAAATAAAGCAGGAATCCTAAACACAAATTGTCAGTGCACATGGTGGTGTTTAAATCTTAGAGCAAGGTCGTTCATGTTAGAAAATGCTACTATGACATCTGTAATGGTATCTTAATTTAGACATGCATGAGTGAGGGGGTCAGACACAGGATGTGTATAATATGTGTGCAGGCAACCTGCATTGGGTGTTTCCTGCTGCCTGAATGCTTGACTTTGCCCTGAACACTCTGTTATACTTGCTTGCATGTGGACTTCTGTCTTCAGGCAGTCTCCCTGCCATGCTGTATCATATCTTTACTAGTCATTTTGTTCTTCTCTTCTCCCTTCCACCTCAAGCCTTAAAATCTGTTAAGTGTTCAGAATTTAAAACTCAAATCCTTCCTCAAGAGTAAAAGATCCTATTTGCTCTCAGAGGAGATATTTTAAGAAATTAGTCAGAAGAAAAGAATGCAAACTGTCATATGGAAACTATTTTTAATTATTTTTCAAGGAAGAACTACATTTGGAATGGTTGTCTGGTTTAGGAAACTTCAGCTCAAATGATGAAAACTTGATAAAGTTATTAGCAGGTGATTCAACTGATGCTTTCAATGGGAGAGCTTATGCCTTATGGACAACATCAGACCTGAAATAAAAAAAGGGAAATTGTGATGTGCTGCATGTTTCTGAGGAAATTACTAACCTTTGAAGGAAACAGAAATGGAATAAGCTTACCTGATATTTCATTTGTCTGAGTGATGTTGCCCTCCATAGAGGGGTCAGGGCTGCAGGCAAACCTGTGCAGGTCACAGAGTAGTAGCCTGATTTTGTGTTGCATCTTCACCTTTTAAGAGCAGGTCTTGTTTGCAGGATTTGGAGCAGTACGCCTCGAGCTACAGTGGGCTGATGCGAATCGAGCGACTGCAGTTCATTGCTGATCACTGCCCCCAGCTGCGGGTGGAAGCTCTCAAGATGGCTCTGTCATTTGTCCAGAGAACTTTCAATGTTGATGTGTACGAAGAAATACACAGAAAGTTGTCTGAGGCCACCAGGTACTAAAAGATCATGGGAACCTGGGGAGCTTTTTTATTTAAGACCAGTTGCCACAGTTCGGGACTTTGCATGTAATAATAGCATGTTTCTTATGCAAATTGTCTTTACCCTTAGAATTTGGTAGCAGTGAAATATCTGTGTTCAGGCCTAAGGTCTCATGCTTTTTAAAAAAAATTAACACTATTGATATAATCACATTCTGAAGTCTTAGTATTTTCACAGGCTACAGGTAGATATTGAGGAGAGTTTATTCTTTGCAACTGCTTCAAATATTAATGAGCACAGTTGTTTTTTCGTAGTAGATTCTGGAGATTAAGCCTCTTCTAGATGCTCTGGTGTTCAGAAATGAAAACCATGTCTGTTTGTCTTCTTTTGGTTTGTCCCTCTTCCCTAACAAGCTTACTGTTGAGGGTAGCCTTTGATACATCACTTGGCCATCCACACTCCCTGTCTTTGCATTATTTTTGTTCGTATGCATATTGATTTCTTTTCTATTTTGCTCTAGGAGTCTTTACCATGTGTATGTGACAGTATGTTCATTGCAGTCTGTGAAAAGGACAGTTGTCAAAAACACCCAAAGAACCCCACCCAAAAAACTCAGAATGTTTAAAATACTGGCATGTGAGTTCAGTGCCAGTATTGTTGACCTGAGCTGGATGGAAAAAGAAGTTTGCAACCAAGCCATTGCTGTATCACTGGGAAGAGAGCTCTTAAACACTTGCACTCTGTGTCCCATATAGAGATGTTTGATTGGATTCAGTGACTCTTTAGAGTCATTAAGTATTTCCATTGCAGCTCTATTACTAACTTGCTTTCAGTTGCTTCATAGAGCAGGTTGTTTCAGAAAAATTAGAAATGACTTGCTTGTCGGTAAAATATCTGCAAAAGACCAGTAGGATAACTTTGAGAAGAATTTGTAAACATCTGTGGTGCTTTCATGATTGACGTTACTGTTTTCACTGGAGATCTTGGCATCTCTCCCCCGCTCCCCCCCTCCCCCTCCGCCATCCTTGTTTTCTCTTTGGTCTGGTTTATGTGTGCAGAGCTGTTTGTTAGGATAGCAGGGCCACTTATCAGACCTCTGTTTTGAAATGTTTGCAACGTAATAGCCCCACTTGAACTCTTTCCTTTCAGAGAACTGCAGAATACACCTGATGCTGTCCCTGATAGTGGAATTGAACCCCCTCCTCTTGACTCAGCTTGGGTTGAAGCTACACGCAAAAAAGCTCTTCTTAAACTGGAGAAACTCGACACAGATCTGAAAAATTACAAAGGGAACTCCATCAAAGAGAGTATCAGGTGAGATGCAGAAGGCTCTGCTGCAGCAAGGAAGGGCATTTTGCTCCTCCAGGCACCTAACACAGGATGTCAACTGCATTCAGTGCCTTAGGTCAGTGTGTTGAGCTACTTGTTTGGAACAAACTGACTGTGTCCCTTTCTGAGCACACAGTTCATTGGTATTTTAATTCCTGTGCTCCAGGAGAGGCCATGATGACTTAGGGGATCATTACCTTGACTGTGGGGACCTCAGCAATGCTCTCAAGTGTTACTCACGAGCCCGTGATTACTGCACCAGTGCTAAACATGTTATCAACATGTGCCTCAATGTCATCAAGGTAGGAGGGTTTGCAGGAAGTGGTACTTGGTGTCTTTCTGATACCTGCTGTGAAGTCCACCTATACTTTGCTCTGGTTACACTTCTCATGTCTGTAATGATACTGCTTATCTAAAGTAACACCATTTATCCATGCCTGTTCTACACTGTTTCTGGCTCTCTACAGGTCAGTGTCTACCTCCAGAATTGGTCTCATGTTCTGAGCTATGTAAGCAAGGCTGAGTCTACGCCAGAAATTGCAGAAGTAAGGTCCTGGTTTTTAACTTGCACGAGTATTCCCTTTGTTTTCTGTCTATAAAATTTATTCCTTTCCCCGTTCATTACTTGGTCTCTATAAGACCCCTTTCATCTTACAGCCTGTTCGTTCTCTAATTCAGTCTCCTTGCCTGCTGTACTATTTCTTTTCTGTTGTTGCTTTTCTCCCATGATTTGTTTGTAGGAAATCTGAGTCATGGTAAAACCAGTCTTCCTATCCTCAGTTCTTGCTATATTTCCCAAGACAAATGAGGTGAAGTTATCTTACTGTTGAGATTGGAAAGTTAATTATTAGGATGAATTATCTCAAGGACAGTTGTGATCAAAATGGTTTTCATACTGTTTGCTCACTTTTTCTTAACCTTTAGCAAAGAGGAGAAAGAGACAGCCAGACACAAGCAATTCTCACCAAACTGAAATGTGCAGCAGGTGAGTGAATCCTTCAGCTTCCTGTATTGTCTCCCCATCATTCTGCCTGTTAGCTGTCCACAGGGTTCTTTGGTGGCAGTGTACACTTGGTTTATTTTTTCTCTCAGATTTGTCAGACTTTTATTTTCTCACCAGAAATGCAAAATGTGATAGAGCTGATGAGATGTAACTGCCGACTTGTTTTTGCTATTTCTTTTCAATCCCTAAATTTCTTCAGAGAGGATGTCAGTGTGAATCAGCGTAGTTCAAAGAACACTAGATACTGTCTGAGAGTCTCATTTCGTTTCAGTATTGAACGCACTAGCAACCATGCCTGTTGGACTCTCTGGATTTTGCAGTTTCTCCTCATTTGTATCCTGTCATAAACTTAACTTTTCCTGGTTCCTAGGCTTGGCTGAACTAGCTGCTCGGAAGTACAAGCAGGCAGCAAAGTGCTTCTTACTGGCATCATTTGATCACTGTGATTTCCCTGAGGTGAGGACTAAGAGGGAGGTGTGTGCATGTCTTGAAGGGGTTGTAATTCATCTAAGTATTAGGCTGTAAAATTCAGATGTTGTAGTTATTCTCACAGCACTCTTGAATAGTTTGGTGGTGCTGTGAATTGTATTAGTTTTTTTGGCTTTCAGTTTTGAGTTTAATTTTTCTTTCTTAGTCTCAGTTCTTGGGTTCTCTAAATGATATACTCTAGATCACGTGAGAACTACCTGTGAGATTTGTGTATCTCACATCTCAGATCTGTGTATTTGTAGCTCAGTCTGTCTGTTGGAATTGGCTTCTGCTCTCCTAACAGTGGACAGTCACTCAAGCTCTGGGTGAATGCCTGAGAGCATGCTGAGTAGTTCCAGTGCGTTTGACAGGGCCTAATCTTGTCACTGTGTGAAAGGGAGGCCTGGGGCAGAATACTTAATTCCATCCTTCTGCCATTTTAGTAGTCAGTGGCAGCTTTCTGTCTGTCTCCCTGCCCTCTTTCCAGCTGTTATCTCCCAGCAATGTGGCTGTGTATGGTGGTCTCTGTGCCCTTGCTACCTTTGACCGTCAGGAACTGCAACGAAATGTTATCTCCAGCAGGTAAGTGATGCCTTGAGAGGAGTTTGTATGTACTGGACATCTTTTTGGGACATGGGAGTTGAGAGTGGATTCAGTCAGGAGTAATAGCTTTCTTATACATAAGAAAGAAGAAAAAGAATCACAGAGCTTCAGTTTGGCAGTAGCATTAAGTGACATTTCCCTGTCTAAACCACAGTGGTTAATTTTCATAATACAATGGCAGTTTCCAGCCCAGGTCAAATCCAGCATCTGCATAGCCCAGTTTTCTCTCTCCATCACTGGTGCATATCGGCTATTAATTCAGAGATGTAGAACCCTACAGAGGCAGCTGTAAGATGATTTGCCATCATGTGTACATTAGTTGCATTAATACAATTTAATAATTCTTAATGCAACTTGCAGCGTAATCTATGACATATATGAGGTTAAGAGAATTACAGCCTTGGGAAGAAAATGGATATTTGTGTGTCATAGATTGAATTGCAGTGATACTGAATTCCTGTCAGCCAAGTGTATAGAAGCAATAATTTTAAACTGATGTGAGAATAGGGTTGTTATACTGCTGTTTTATTGGCTGATTCATAGGTTGAGATCCCAGGGTTTGCAAATCTGTGATGGCGAATTGGGAGAGCACTGAGAAAGAGTGTGCATCCCAAAGATTTCCCACACTTATTTTCCTAAGAAAAATAGGCTCAACCTGCCTATGCCGTGCTGTCCTTTGAAAGGCTGTGCTTTGAAAGGGAACACAAAAGCTGGCTAGCACAGACCACAGTGCATGCACAAACTTGACCTATTTTTTCTGGTGGTGCGTCCTCATTTTGACCTATTCCCACTAATGTTTTGTTTTGTGTTGACAAACACTTCTACTGCTTGGTTTGTCAAAAGTCTCTTGCCTTCCTTTACCATAGCTCTGATACTGCGCTGCATTTCTTTGTGTTCCAGGCTCCCAGCCCTATTGAAAATGGTTTGTGTGGTCTGTTAGAGAGTGAAATCTTAGCATTTTCAAATCTTAGCGTTTGTAACCTTGCAACTTGGAGTGATGGGGTTGTGGGGTATTTAAGTGATGGGTTCCAATGTCTTGTCACTGTCATCTTTACCTGTAGCTCCTTCAAATTGTTTTTGGAGCTGGAGCCACAGGTTCGTGACATCATCTTCAAGTTTTATGAATCTAAATATGCTTCATGCCTGAAGATGCTGGATGAGATGAAGGTGAGTTGCAGGGTAAGAGGCCAGACCCTTCGCCTGCCTTTAGTGAGAAACAGAGACTGTTAGAAGTACCTGCTAGGAGTGTTCAGCTCTTCTGTGTCTTTTGTCTCGTGATAAGACAAATGGAAATCAGGAGTAGTTTAGCAAGTTTTTTAAAATAGATTGCTATATGTATTCATTCTTGGTTTATGGTATTGTCTTGCTGTAGTGTAATACCCTTAAGATGTAGCTATACACACATATTTGTTTCAGAACATAAGAATGATATTTGGATGTCTATTTTACTTTTGTTTGTGTTTGTGTTTGTTTGCACAGGACAACCTGCTGCTGGACATGTACCTTGCGCCTCATGTCAGGACACTTTATACCCAGATTCGAAATCGTGCCCTTATTCAGGTAATTGTTCCTGTAATCCTCAGAGTTGGATGAACAGTAAGAAGGGCCGTATCTTTGTAATTGCTTTTCCCATGGTTTTCCAGAGGGCAGGGAGTACAATTGGCAACTGAGTATTTTCTTCTTCCTAGTACTTCAGCCCTTATGTGTCAGCAGATATGCACAAGATGGCCACTGCTTTTAATACTACAGTGGCTGCTCTGGAAGATGAACTTACACAGCTGATCCTGGAGGGACTGATCAATGCCAGAATAGACTCACACAGTAAGGTGAGTGCATCAGAGCCACTGAACAGCTGTACTAAGAAGCTCTCTATTCTGGAGCATTCTGAAGTTGCATTCATCTATTGTGACTAATATGTTCAGTAAGGCTGAGCTGGGTGTAAACTCAGTCTATGATACCTTGGGTTTGTTCACTTGTACAGAAAGGACTTCCTGCTGTGGAACCCTGTCATAGCTCTTGTGTGCAGTTCTCTGTATTGGTTACAGATCCTTTACGCTCGAGATGTAGATCAGCGTAGCACAACTTTTGAGAAGTCTTTACTAATGGGCAAAGAATTTCAGCGCCGTGCCAAAGCCATGATCCTGCGTGCTGCGGTCTTGCGCAACCAAATACATGTGAAGGTATGAGCAAGTTAAATGTGGACTTTGAGACAATGTAAAGATGTTAATTTTTTTTTTTTTTTTTTTTTTTTAACTGAAACTGTCAAAATTGGTGAATAGAAGATTCTGGGGGGAAATGGATTTATTGTGCTTATGATTGGACAGATTCTCGCAGTAGTAAATATAAATATATAAGGAACAGATGTTTCTGGCCACCACATTCACCTGCTTATGCAATGCAGAATGTCCTTTGAAGTTCACATGCTTGGGTTGATTCTAATTTACTCATTCGTTACATATCTTTTATCAAAACCAAGATTGGTTTAAGTAATTTTTTTGACAGAGGAAGTAAAAAATGCATTAATTGCTTGGGGCATCCCTTCCAGGATGCAGTTCCAAAAAAACGCCCTCAGGGAACATAGGCTGTCTGCCACAGAATATGTAAAATTCTATAGTATATTAATGTCTATGATGACTAAACGGCAGATAGCATTCGACTTCTGGGGCCAACAGCAACGTGTGCGTAGTAAATGAGAGTGGCTTAAAAGTTCTGATTTGACTTTTTTAGGAACAGTTGTTCTGAACTGTAACTGTAGAAGTTGTAAAGACAGAGCTTTTGAAAGCCATCGTTATTTATGACTTGGAGGTGTGCTCTCCCACTGCTGTTAATCCTGCTGTTCTTCACCTATGCTTCATTTGGTCTCTCAGGAAGCACCCTGCAGGGTATTTACACATCACTGACTAGGATGTATTTTGGTCTTGTTGCAGTCTCCTCCGAGAGAAGGTAGCCAAGGGGAACTTACTCCAGCAAACAGCCAGTCCAGGATGAGCACCAACATGTGAAAAACTTTGTGTACTACCAAAAGAAATGGTCCCTCCACGACTGTGCCCATTGTCTCACCCACTAACTGCTGAGTTTCACAAACCGTCCCTGTCTCCCTCACTTCTTGCTCAGATTGAGAGGGTCAGGGCTGACAGTGGATAATAATGAATATTCCTATAACTTCAATTCTCCTTGAAAAGAAATCCTTTCTAAAAACAGCATCCCTGCGATGGGTCATTGTTTCAGTTTTGGTAGCACATCTTCCTCCTCTACCTTTCCTTCTCTACCACTCCATAAAGAGCTGTCAGGTTATTCACACAGATGCTGATTTAAGTTTTTCAGCTGCTATTAGTTTTCATGTTTTAAAGCTGCAAAAATAGTGTTGAATGGACATGTGTGATCTAAGATGAATTAATTTCACTAGCCTGGAAGTTTTGCCTTGAGCAGTGCTGAGCTTTCATTTTATTCCAGATAAACTTCCATTGCTTGCAGTTATGGAGGTAGAGTTCTGTTGGGAGAGAAGACTTCTTCTGAGAAACTCTTAATGACTTTTTCACCTACACTAGAAAACACAGCACCGCTTCCATGCATTCAGTCACAGGCCTTTATTTTAGGGTGTTACATTTACCTGGATGCAGCTTTTTTCTCTTTGGACTCTGTTTTCAAAGACCTGTTTGCTAATGTTTTTCCAACTTCTGTGTGACCTGGCTTTGGGGTCTAGTGTTATCATAGCAGTAAATTTCTTACTTCGTGCAAATACTGCTGCTTGTCCAGTCTTACTGCCATAGTGTATGATGGCTTCCCATGTACAACACTTGCTTCTGGTAGCATGGATAAATGCCATAAAATACCACTCAAGTCCTGGGGAGGAGCTGAAAACAGTCAGTTTAGGTGCCTGCTCTCCAGGTGCATTTATTCTGCTTTTCCTTTTATAAAGGGATTAAAGGTGGCAGCCCAGGTGTGTATGTTCTGTGTTAACAAAAGGAGATATGCACTGAATTTTCTGAAGTCACTGCAGCTTTGCATTCAGCTGATCCATAAGGCAAGCTAAGAATTTTGATCCAGCCCTGACTGGTCTGGCAACTGCCTCAGCTGATTCCAGATGTTCCTGTTACTGTGTTCATGCTTTTCCTCCTTTTTTTTTTTTTTTTTAAATGAGTTGTTCTATCTTGTGCATTAAAGAACAGGATTAAAAAGCTTGTGAGTATTTGGAGTTTTGTGTTAAAGTTGGGGTTTGGTCTCAAGCCATTCATTTTTTGCTAAGGTTGATGATGTTTTGTAGGCTATTGTATTGTCATTTCCGATCTGATTCGAGATGTAGGTTGGATGAACTGTGAAGAAAGTACAACTTGAGAGAATGTTCTGGTTGCAAAACTCCTGGACTGCATTTGCGCAGCTGCTCAATTGCAGCAGTGCTCTCCCTCTCTGGCTTTCTGTGCTTTTTATGACTTAGGTGCTGAAAATGGAAGCAGTAGTTCCTGTAAGGTCTTTGGTTAAATGTCTTCCATTTGTCATGGGAAAACTCTCTCTGAGAAATGTATGAGATTGAGTAGTTAGAAGTTTGGTAAACTCATAATGCATAATGAGTAAATTCATGATGCCTAATGAGTTTCTTGACAGCAAAGAAATAATTTGAGCTTCGGCTTCAGTAGACTTACAAAAAGCTACAGACTGGAGGGTAGCTGCATCAGCAAAAAATGGTCTAATTCAAACAAGAATTCGAGTGGAAAGTTCTGAAAATCTGTAGACCAGGCGAGGTGATCTTGTTGCTTTTGATCTCAGACACCACTTTTTCAGTTCTTCAGTGCTTCTACAGCTATGGCTTTGGCTGTGACTCTTACTCCATGTCCCTGTGAAGTCTGTGTGTATACAAAGTTTGTAGCCTGTAAAATCCATGCTAGGATCAAGGGGTTTGTCTCCCAGTGCCCAGTACAGGGGCTGATGTGCTGCTTTTTGTCCTTTTTTTTTTTTTTTCTTTTAATCGTGCCTGTCTCCTCTCACAAGCTCTTTGCCAACACAGTCATTTGCCTTCCTTTTTGTCAGGTGAACGACTGCTACTTTTTCTGTGCCTCTGAAAACAGATTTAGATATAAGAATCCAGTCTCCCTTAAACCCAAAGACAGGGTCATTTTCACTATCATTCTGCATGCAGAGCTCTGCCCTTTCCTCCTAGTATTTCCATTCAAGTTAACCAGTGTGTATCTTCTTGAAGGCCTGTGAAACAGTAACAAAATAGGACATTAACTTACTCACTTGGCAGGCTGAAATTTTTTAATATTCATGGTAATGAGTGTATTGCCTGAAAGTGATCCCTAGTTAGTGTGGATGCATATGTGTCCAGCCTGAATGGTAAATGGCTCAGCTTTACTTATGTTGTAATATTGCCTCCTAATTCATAAGCTTTTTTTATTAAGGACTGACATAGTGGTCATCTTCACCTCCTCAATTGCAATGTATCAGCTTCTAGAATATCTTGGAAGTTCAGGTTGAAACTTTTTCCACTAGTGTGGTGATGTAGTTAATGCACAAAGGGAGTTCTGTGTTGCAGTGCCTGCCCGAGCAGTTCCCAGACCTGTGGGAGGAGCACTGCAGTCTTCTGCCACAGCATGGAACAGAAGCCCACAAGACAAGTGTGCATCTGTCTGCATTGCCTATTCAGAAAGGCCTTGGAAGAGCGGATAGGGATGCATATGCCTTAAACACTAATTCTGTATAGAGATGTCCAAATTGGGATTCCCAAGAATAAGGACCTTCCTTAATTTAGGAGCCTAACGCCAGCTTGATCCTTTCTTCACACTGGTGATTCTGTGCTGAGACTGCTTGTGAGAGATGTGTTCTGAAATCCCACTGTATGGTTAAGAATGTGACCTGAGTGTCTCACATAGCACCAGTCCACTGGTGTGTCAGCACAGCAGATGTTTCTCATTTTTTTTCTGACTCTGTAAACTCTTCTCTGGCACAGTGAGCAGTGACTGAGCTTTCTGATGGTTTGGGGAAGCTGTAAATGGGAAGGGTTCATATAAGCAGTTTGAAATTCCATAATAATGAACATTTAGCTTTTTATTATAGGAGGGTTTTTTCAAACAGACCAGGGAACTTGGAATACTTGACAGCTTTAAAGTATGTGCCTGTGCGAGGGAAGAAGTGAACATTTCCACAAGAGGTGGGAGATGTGGTTCCAAGTTCCCATGTTTAAATAAGGCACAGAAGCATTTTTGAACACAGTTCTCCCACACTACTGGCTGGGCTCTGGTCTAGAAAAGCAAGTGTCAGGCAGATGAAGCATCAAGGAAAGAAACCATAAAAGTTTCCCTCCTGGCTTCTGTCCTTCCGGTTGCATTCACAACAGCTCTACCTCTGCTAAATTACCTATTTTTATTTTGAATTTGTGGAAGGTACACACCTAAGTCAGCTCCAACCTGTGGAGGTTCTGTGGCACAGGCTGAACACAAGAATGAACAGAAATGGCTCCCTCACCCAGCCAAACCCTCAAACTGTAGACCAGAAAGTGGTAATACAGAGTATGCACTCAGATGCATTACTACATACAGTGGTCCACTGTGTTGGCCTTCTGCTTTCTATATGTGCTTGCAAGACTGAGAACTCCACCACAGGATAATTTTTTGTCACTGGCCAGTAAAAGCTGCAGGAGCTGCTGGGGAATTTTTACCAACCTAGAATAAATTAAAAAAAAAGAAGACCAATTATGACTAAAACCTGCCTCCATGGAGGCCAAGTGAGTGGCTTAAACCAGGCACACTTAGCCTAGCAGTGCTCATGAACATACACTGCACCTCTTGCTGGTCTGGCCATGTGACACAGAGGTTTGGGGTGTGGGCAACTACCATCCCCCTCAGGGCCTGATGATCTCCGTTGCAGACAAGCCTTTTGGGATGGGCAGGAACAGTTGCTCAGGACCATGCCAGGCGCATAACTGTCATTGTGCCCCCTGCCCCATGCCTGTTTCTTTCTCCTTCCCTTTCCACTTCCCTCCTCTTCACCACTTCCCTTGGAGGAGCAGTAGTTTAAAAGACTTACTGATTTTAGAGTTGTGGGCACTACTGCTACAAAGGTTTTGTTCATAACATGCCAGCTTTGCCAGACCAGACAGGGCTAGACTGCACAGTTAACAGGCTTCACAATGCACCAATTCTTTGTCCCCTTCAGTAGGCTACAGGTGACAAGAAAGCATTAACAGACCTGCTGCTTTTTGTACACTGAGGCAGTGCCAGCACCTCTGAAGAAAAGCTGCTCACACTGCAGCATATGCTGGAGCATGCAGTGACAGAAGCAGCATTCAGCAAACAGGCCACAAGGAGATAAATTTTCAAAGCTGAGCTAAGCTTTAGTTATTTATTCTAGCTTAAGCAGGGGATGGCCTGACTTCCATTTTTTCAGTCTATTAAAGAACTATGTACCACTGCGTGGTTTTTTTGGGCTGGTTTGGGTTTTTTGGGCTGCTGACATTATTTACTGCATACCAAACACTGTAAGGCAGGCTACACAGGCCAAATGCTTAGGGAGACACACAGAGCCCATGGGGACAAAAGGGTAAAAGCTAGATAGGAGTCTTGCATGTATAGACCTGCATCTGGTTTTGAAACACTCCTCACAGAATTTATCAGGTGGTAAGGAGAAAGACTGATCATATAGTTAAGTTTGAGACCTTGAGCAGGGAAAAGTTCATGAACTTGGTTCTGACTTAGTTTCTGACAGCCCTCTCTATTATAGAGATTTCATTTTGCCCCAGCCTTTGGCTCATGGGAGACAGTTAATCTTTGTACTGTAGAAAACTAATAATTGTTAATACACAATGTCGTTACAGCAGCATCTTGTACTTTTATATTGACATTTTCAAAATACAGCTAGATTCTTTTTTGCACTTGAAAACATGGCCTATGGAAGCTCTGACAAATGTTACACATTTTCTGCTAGTGAAGAAGTTATTGACATTACTGGTTTTATCACACCAGAAGGCTGGTCTAATACAAGAAATTTATTCCCCAATATTAAAAACAGGAGATGAAGGTTTAATGAACATACAAGATGTGATGGCAGCTTATATAGGTTGCCCCCACTCAAAAAATGCAGCATTTTCATTCTTTAAAACACAGCATGAGAGATATAATTGTACCCTTTTTATTTCAAATGCAGGATAATTCCCTGAGTAAGCAGCATTTTACTTAAAACTTTTCAAGAACTTAAAATAAATCTGAGGAACAAGTTCCCACAGCTGACGGTGAGCTGGAGACAGCATGTTCCTTGGCCCAGGGAAGCAGAGGTCTGGTAGAGCTCTTTAACTGAGCATTGTCAAAGCTTCAACACAGCACTGCCACCAGCCTCCTTCAGTACAGCAGTCTCCCCCTTATCTGCATCTTCTCTCTGACTGACGTCTGGGTTTTGAATTACTCTTTGACTGCTCTGCCATGAAAGGGATTTTTCATATTTGGTCTTAAAAAGTAAGCCATGACCTGAAGAAGCAAGAATGGGGAAAAACAAACAAACCTGAAATGAGATGACTGGACTGGTAAACAGAACAGCTCATTCCTTACAGTTGCAAAGAATGGGCTCTCATTCATGTTCACCAACAACTCCTTCCCTCCTCTTCCTTCCCCCCCCCCCCCGAAAGAAACCCAAGTTTAAAGCACTGAACATACGTGGGAGATGAGACATTTGCTCAGTGACTTGAAGGAGGCTGCACTTACCTGGGCAGTCTGCTGTTGCTCTGAATGCACTTTTCTTACAGCAGCCTCGGCACATGTTAAACACACATTTATTGCCCTGGGGTAGGGTGGGGGATAAAGAAGCTAGGATCAGTCAAAATAAAATTATTAGTGTTTACTACAATAAGCAACAACAGTACAGCACTGGGCATTCAGACCTTGGAAAAATACCATGAACGTGTGTATTAGGCAGTCCCACCTCAGTCTAATGAAGATGACAGAGGTGATGTCATATGAGGGGGAGCCTCAGCTATCAACTGTACAGAGAGAACAAAAACCAAAAGAAAATACCCCAAACCAAGACAAACAGAAAAATTCCAGATTCAACTTCCGCAGCATCTGTAACATGCTGGGCAGCCTGAGCTGCACAGCACAAGCAGGTAAGTGCTGTCAGTGCTTTGGAACAGCACTGTGACATTTGTTGCACGTGAGTTTGTTGTAGTTCTCTCCAAGTAGATGTGAAGGATGGTGCCTGACATGCTGGCTACCATCTGTAGCTATGTCTAAAGTAAATGTTACCACAGGAATTATTTCCCTACTTGCAGCTTAAAAATGTATATATTATATATATAATATATATATATAATATATATTAAGTATATATTAAAATATATTATATTATATTATATATTATATAAAGTATATATTAAAATATAATGTATGACCCTTATGGGACAGCAGTTGTTAAG
>JBCJKH010046552.1:0-10144 GCA_039877255.1 Loriculus beryllinus | reverse complement strand
AGGTTTAGACTGGATATGAGGAAGAAATTCTTTACTGTGAGGGTGGTGAGACACTGGAATGGGTTGCCCAAGGAAGTTGTGAGTGTTCCATCTCTGGCAGTGTTCAAGGCCAGGTTGGATGAAGCCTTGGGAGGCATCGTTTAGTGGGGGGTGTCCCTGCTTATGGCAGAGGGTTGGAACTGATGATCTTAAGGTCCTTTCCAACCCTAACGGTTCTATGATTCTAGGAACCTGAGAAGGCTCTAAAGGAGAAGATGCATACAATGAGCAATATCCCCATGAACAAAGCAATAATCCAGAAAAAAAGAAATGAGAACAAAACCAATCCAAATTCTTAATTTATTTTAAATTAATATAAGCTCCTAGAACAGATTTGGGTGACCCTGTACTGATAGGATAGGTGTGAAAGGCCTATGGGTCTCTATCCATGTTAAAATAACTAACTTACCCCGGCCTGATGTATGGCTGACAGATCCAGTGGAAGAAAGGCAACCCTTCTTTTGGCTTTTCTCCTTCTTTCTGATTAGCTATTTCTTCCTGCAGTACAGAGTTGCAGTCAGTTTTCCTGAAGTTCTCAGGCAACAGTTTTAAATAATACTTCAAACTTCAGGAAAACACAAACTGGAATTTCAAGTGACAGTTACTGACAGTTAAATATAGGCAAAAAACTTCTACTAAGAGAGATTAATTGAAGCAGATTTGTAACTCTTAAATCCTGTGTAAAACTGTTCAGACTTTGGGGCCTGCTAGCTTAGTAAACTACCAACATCAAGGTTGGTAAGCCACAAAGTATCAATGAAGTGACTAACATACATCAAGTGTATGACATACATGGTAAGTTCCTACCAAGTGCAGACAGTGGTGTTCTGGGAGATTAGCACCCATCTTAGTACCTGGCATCGTAGTTTCAGCTCCCTGTTGACATCTACAATGCCCTCTAGAGTCTTCACTTTTGCTAATTCGTCACGCAGTTGCTGGTAAACTTGAAGCCTGAGGCAAATCCCAAACATCAAGTCATTTATTCATTATTTCTACACTGAGATCAACTGAAAATGTATTTATAAAAGATTTCTCTTGCTGCACTTGCCTTTGGTAGAAGCTTATCTTCTTTCTTGTAAGTCCACAGAAAACCACACCTACCCACTTACTCTTTTCCAAATAAATACTTGGCACACAACCAAGGTACACTGGGATAAGCTAATATGAATATACAGTGCATCAGCTACTCCTCAGTAACTGCCCATGGCCATGCTCTTACTCCACAGCAAATGCAAGACAACTTGCCTCACACTGAACAAGGAGTTAGTTAACTCGTATTTGCCACAAAGTGCATATATGCATCTGGGCAATTACCACATGGTAGTTGACATACTGTGAGCTCACAACCTAGTTATCTTGTGGTAACTTGTTCATTCCCCATGCCCTGTTTTCCAGATACGCAGTGAAGGGTAAAGGCCTCAGCCCACATTCTGTCCAGCCAGGTCCAGGAAAGAAAACCTTGCAGCATACTCATTCTGGCCAAACAAATCCTTGTCTAGAAAACCCAGACACTTGCTAAGCAGGATGAGCCCTGAAAACATAAAGAGTTCTCTGGAGATACTCACGTGTGATGCCAGAGCTTGAAGAGATGAGCCCTAACATAAGACAATGGACAAGGGTACTTCTGCACTATCTCCAGATACTCCTCAGCCATCTCCCACACCAATGGGTTTCGGCCCTCAAACAAAGCTGGGTTATGGAGATTACCTTCTAGGGAATGAAAAGAAATACTCAAGCTTCCATTTCAGGATTGAAACAGAAAACAAAAATTAGGCTTGGAGCTTGATCAGCTCTGTTGTGATTCCACCAGCCAGACACAGACACATCACCCATGTACTCAAAGAGGAACACAGGATACATAAAACTCTAGTCTGACCTCATGATACTACATTTGACTATACAGTTCTTAATTGAGCCAAACAGCTCATATCTAATTAAAGTACATTTTCCAGAAAGGCATCCGATCTTAACACAAAGACAGTAAAAAAAATTGGAAAATAGAAAAATCACTGCTTTTGTTGCCCAGTTGTTAAATACTTGGAGAGTGGATGTCCTATCTTATGTTTGTCTTAGCATTCATGTGGCCTAAGTTTACAGATACTGCTTCTCACTATGCTTCCCTCTATTAGCTTCAAAAGCTTTTGTATTTTCTAAGAATAAGATTCTGCAACCTCCCAGAAAATGTTTCACTGATTTAACTGTGCAAGTGATTGGAAGCTTTTTCTGATGTCTGTCCTAGCTCTTCTTGTAGGAAACTATGCCAATTCTTTCTTGTCCCAACCCAAAATGAAACACCTACAGGAATATTAATCAGTGGACGCATGTCCTGCATCAAGATCCATTCAAAAACTGTTGCATTGATTAACAGATGTCATGAAAATATTTCAGGACAACAGGAGTCCCATATGCCTTTGTCAAGTAACTAGATTTGAGCTGTCCACTCAATGGTACCGTAAGTCCAACATAACAATTCCTACATATCTTAAGTGATTCCTGGTCCTGGCAAGAGATGGCCAGTCTAAGAGGGAGAATGGCCACTCAGCTTTCAATCAAAGCTGTTCACCAAGTCAGTCTGACATAAGCTTTTAATGAATGCATATGGGGCTGCTAAGAGAGTAAGAAATAGTTTGTATTTGTATTCTCACCTGAGTAAATATTCATTTTATTTACCTGCACTCATGACACCATGCGCTCCTGTTTTACGGATACATTCTTCAACATCACTGAGACACTGGATGTTTCCATTTGCAAATACAGGAATGCTTACAGCTTTTCTATACCAGTGAATAAAACAGATGCATAAAATTAAGAATTAGAGTCAACCCAGAAATTCTACTGCTGTCACACATAAACTTGTTTGCTCTTTAATCCACTTAAAATCTACCTTCATCATCTGTTAGCAGAATTCCAGCGAGATGAGCACTGCTCACTGACCTGACAGCCTGAATGTGCTCCCAGGACGCCACGCCAGCAAGCGGTCCCTTCTGTTCTTTAGTACGGCCATGCACAGTCAGCAGCTAAAACACAAAGTTACATTTACTTTTCATGCATGTATCACTTGACAAACCAACTGACAAAAATTTCCTTTCACACCATACACCTCATGGATGCCACAGAATTCTCACTGCCATCTCAACAACGCCAACGACTCTGGTATCACAGAAAGGTGTCAGCAGCTCACCTACCATGGCATGGTCTTGGGCTTCTTTCAGCTTCCTTTTCCACAGCATGACAAGATCACATCTTGGGAGGACCTGCAGATTTCCTCCTCTATTGGCTCCTGTTTGTGATTCACTTTGGAATTTGTGGTATATTGATCTGGCTTGCTCTTCAGCAGAAGGTCTGAATACTGTCAGTACTGGCCCTAACCACAGTGTCTCTTCCTATTTAACTGGAGTTAACTCTTAGAAAGCTGCCTATTTCCTCATTAGTGGCAGTCATCTTTGATACTAGGTTTTTATTATAGCCCTATGGATTTCATGCACTCACACTGCCTCCTGCAGCACTATGTTAGACTGAGATGCTCAGCCACAGCGAAGGATGCCACCCTGTGCAGTGATTACAAGAGAGACTCTGAAATCATGATGTCTTCTGTATCACACTATTGGCCTGCTGCCTACAACTGCAAATATATCAAGTCTCTCTGCATCCCACTTTTCCTCTGTGTAAAATGATGTCGCCTATTCATCTCTACCGTAATCCAAGATCCGGTCACCAGATGCTTTATAAAGAGACCCATGCCCAATGCAAGAGTACAGGGAGCAGCTGCCACCTTACCTGGCATCCAGCCTTCTCCAGCATCTGTGCATACTTCACTGTCTTGCCAATTTCTGGGAAAATGCGGATTTTACATGTGATGGGAACAGAGAGCTTCTCATTAGCCAGTAAAACTGGGGAAGATTGAAAAGACACATAAGTGGACTGCACAATACTATGAAAAGAGCCTACTCTTCTCAACATCCTCAAGATACTAGGTGTGGTATAGAAAAAGCCTGAAAAGTTAACGCTAGGCAGTTCTCACAGCTTAAACAATCAGCAGTGTCCTCTGCAATCCTTATTGCACAGGTTAATCAAGTAATAGTAAAACATGAAGCACAAAATCTGCATTCTAATAAAAAGGCATAAAATAGTCAATGTTTAATAGTCCTAATGCTTCCACCACATCAAACCTTCACTTTCAAGGACCATCCCCTCAAATCTTCACTAATACAGGTTTACTGTAATCATAGGCTATTGTACTCCTCCTACTCTGACAACAACATTAATACTCTCTTGTCCACCTTTCCTACAAGAGATGCTTTGCTTCTTTCCAAATCTTCACACAGTCATGACAAGTAGAGTCTCATCCACAGCCAACAGAGGCTTCTCAACTGAACTGGACAACTGTGGACCCAGTTTAATAGTAAATGTAGGTTAACAGAATCAGGATGAAATCTAGAACATGTTAAACTCCCACAGTGTTTACACAGTGCATGAAATTGGAAAACTACTGAAAAAATTGCTAATAAAGCCAACAAAAAAAATACTGAGCAATGGCATGCTTGAAATTCTCTTTACTTCCAGAGCTTGGATGTATAATACAGCCACCTGCTGCGTCTTAAATCCTAGGAGCTCTGTTGACAGGTACTTTCTATCACCCTTTCAAAGGAACAACTAAGGTGTATATGGGTGTAAGCAGAAAAGAGTACTCCATCATATTAGAAAAGGATGGGGGAGAAGGAGGAAGCTCTGACCACCTTTTATACAACAGCCTAATAAGACAACTCTCTAATTAGACAGCCTGGATTCTTACCCAACTGGATGACCTGGGTTCTCTTCTCACCTTGAGGCTGTTCTGATTTGTACCATTCACTTCTAAGAAAGGTGCCCTAACAATCACATTACATGCTGGGCAGAAAAGCACTGTCTAGTCTTCCAGGGTCTCCACAGTCTCTGTGCCAAACATCATTCAAGATTTCCTGGACCACAGGAAATGCAAACGGAAGTACTCTTAATTTCACGGAATTCAGACACGTGCTCTGAAGCAGGGTGAAAGCACATTCTCAGCTATACTCAATGACCAAACCCTTGCTTTTTAAATCAATTCTGAATGTATTAAAGAGAACAAAAAAGAACCAATACTGTTCAAAATTGCTACCAGTAGTCTGAAAACAACCTAGACAAATTAGAAGAGAAGCATAACTTGCTATGGTGCAGACAGAAAGGTATGCTGAGTTGATCAGAAAAGGGCAGCTGTGGCTTCAAGTAGAAAAACTCCTGGCTCCTGGTAACTTCAAAGTGAAAAAGTAAGGCACTGGGAGTTCTGCTGTTTCATAGAATCTGAGACTGGTTTGTGTTGGAAGAGACCTTAAAGATCATTTGTTTCCAACCCCCAGCCACAGGCAGGGGACACCTTCCACTCGAGCAGGTTGCTCCAAGCCCCATCCAACCTGACCTTGAACACTGCCAGGGATGGGGCAGCCACAGCTTCCCTGGGCACTCTGTTCCAGTGCCTCAGCACCCTCACAGGGAAGAATTTCTAGACTCTAGAAAAAGTCTATAAAGAATTTCCAACTCTAGTTTCTAGAGCTGGAGAGACATTAAGCCATCATCAGACTGGGGCTTCACTGACTAACTTTCACCTAAAGTGTTTCAGGTACTAAAGCCTTTTAGCAGATTTAGAATAAGTCTGTAGTGGGATACTACCAAGAATTTTGAGGGTGCCACTGGAATACAGTAAGAAAGAAAGAAAAAAAAAAACCAAAACCAAACCAAACCAACACAACACAAACACAACCCCCCCCAAAGAAACATGCTGCACCTCCTTTCCCCCAAATCCATAAACCTCCACTCAGTAATAAGTTTATCCTATTCCCTCTCAAAGTGAAGTCTCTGTAAAGTGAGGCCTCTTTAAAGACTTACTCATTCTCTGAAGAAGATCCCATTCCTCTTGCAGAAATGCTCCGTAGTGACCTATGATAAAATAACATGACAGACTTGTAGATAAGACCAAGATTTATAACATTCACACACAAAGATCCAGATCCTCATATGCCTCTGGAAACAGAGTTGCTCTGTCCTACCCAAACTGGAAGAGTTGAGTCGTTCTGTCCCTCATGCCACCCTAGATTTACAAGACAAACAATGAATCTCCACAACCTACTTCCACTGCTTCTCCCTCAGCTGTTGTGTTGACACTAGCAGCTCAAAGTTCACCTTTCACGGGTTTATATCAGGTGTACAAAAATTCCCTTCAGGATAAAACCTCATCAGATTGAAAGATCTATTTGCTCTGTACATCACTGATCACTTCCTATTAGTCTTTAAAAGACATTTCAGAAAAGGAATGAGCAGTTACTGAACAAATCTCTTCTCAACATCCTAACTTATTCAAAATTTTCAAACACTGGTTCTGGTTTTCAAACATAGCTATCTTTGCAATACCTCTTAGGGATCCAGTAGGTGTTATCCTTTTATATGCTAATGTGAATAAACTCCGTGCAAGTATCAAGGAAACAGGAGACCCTACGTTCCTGCATAACATAATTTTAAATGCAGTGTTGCAAAATTGGTTTCATTTGGTCCTCTTAGTGTTTTACTAGCAACATTCATACTTGAAATGCACCATTTCTCTATTTATGCAGGGTTCAGATTTGCACATACCTCTCTTTGCAATCATTTGGGGGCAACCCAAATTTAGGTCTATGGCATCGCAATAATCCTGAGCCAACAGTGCTGCTTGGACAAACACTTCAGGGTCATTGGCACAGAACTGAGGAAGACAAAAAAAGGTGGAATAATTAGACAATAGCTTTCTTGAAGTACTGACAACACATTATGACATAGTTATGAAGCAATCTACTTGCTACAGAAAACGGGCATAATATACACAGTTAATAATAGCAAACACCATTTCCCCAAAAAAAAGAAAAAACACCACAGACAAAAACTGTGACACCCACCTGCTAAAGATCCTCAAACTCCAAATGAAAAAATGAGAAATATGAGCATTCTAGAGGCAAAGAAATATTTATAGAATATTTGACATGTAATATCCAAGAAAAAGATGGAACAACACTTAGATCCCCTGCTGAACAAACAGCTATAGCATTTAATACATAAAGGTAGTGCAGAAGAAAAGAGTTACCTGTGGTGTCTCTGGGTCTTCAGACAATTCAAACTTTGTAGATACCACTAAGTACCACTGCCTCTCAAAACAATGCATGTTTGTGTGGAATGTAAAATAGACACACTGGCCTGACAGTCAAATGCTCAGTCTTAAATATAATTAATACTACATGTAAAACAGTGCAAAAATCAATTTATTAAGAAAAAAATAGGTTAATTTGAAGCTGCTTTGTTGAACAGGACAGTAACAGACTATTATTCTCATTTATGCTTTTAAACAGATTTTCTTAAATTCATTATCAACAAAAAGCAATGCCATTCACATCTTTAAATAACATGGATTTAAACTCAAACACATGTAAGCAGAAGATGTCACTTAAGTGCTACAGCACTATGTAAATTATGTAACTAAAACAAGAAAAGGCATTTCCTTCTCTGAGATGTTTAAAACAGCAGAAAGCCTCCAATCACGCCCCATCAGTGAGGATTTTTACACAGTAAAACCCACAACCCACAGGGCTGGCAGGGCTCAGGCACCTCTGCTTAATCTGTTTCCAAGAGTCTATGACCAAAACCCAAACCTGCCTAGAAATATTGCAGAACTTGGTAAGGATTGCTGTACTGGGTCATACGAAGATCTAGTTAGTTTTGTGCCTTATGCCCAATAGTGGCCAGTGTGAAGGATAATGTAGCAAGCTCACAGTAACTGCTTCTCTTCAGGTAGGCTTCCCTAGAACAGAGTTTACTGAGCTAAAGATCTGTGTTCAAAAGACTTAGAGCTTTCTAAGACTAAAACTCTGCCACCTGTATTTTTCTGTGGCAAAAGAAAGTACCTCTCTTAGAAAAAGGAGAATATACAAAGCTTTACTGAGGCACAACAAAGGTCCACCTAATCCTGCTCTGATAATGGTCAACAACAGACGACTAGCGAACAGCAGAAACTGGTTCTTTGGAAGAAAACATCTTTGCAAGCTACACAAGGGATAAACAGAAAAACACACTTACCTTCATGAGCTAAGTACTGTTAGCAGTATTTAGGGGAAGAAAATGAGATTTGTCATCCCATATAACCAGGTATATATATACACACGCATACAGGTAACACTGACTGGAGTGAACACATGAGCATTTGGGAAACGTCTGGATTTGTTAACACAAACGGGGTGGATGACAAGGGTGTATTTGACAATGCCAACTTGCTTTCGTAGCGCAACCCAAGAGAGCACCGCATAGAGAACCCGCGAAACCCTTTCCGGCAGTGCCTGCCGCCGCTCCGGCGCTGGGCCTGACCGGGCAGGCTCCGCCGCTCGGGGAGCGCAGCGGGCCACCGCGTCGGACGCCAGTGGCAGCACTCACCTGCACGATGAGTGGACGGTCCTCGGGACAAGCCTCGTCGTAGAGATTTTCGCGGCGGTAGTTAGCGTCCCTGAGGAAGACCTGCGCGTGCAGCATCGGCGTGTAGCAGAGCTGGGCGCCGTGGCGGCGGCTCAGCAGCCTCCAGGCCAGCTCGCTCTGGTCAACCATGGGCGCCACCACGTAGTGGGCGCTCCGCAGCGTCTCCCTCCAGAAGGCCTCTCCGTGTAGCTTCGGCATCGCCCGCCCACGCGGCACTGCGGCAACTGCCGCCCCTCGCCACCGCACCGGAGGTCGCAGCCGCCGCCTAAAGCCCGGAGGCTGGCGCGATCCCGGGGCCCTGTCAGGGCACGGCGTCGGCCGGACGGTGCAACCGCCATCTCGTTCCGGTCGGCTCCGCGGTGCAGCTGCGGCGGCGTCCCCTCCGGAAACCGCGGCGCTGCAAGGAGGGGCCGCGCACTGAAGAATCCAGGCAACCGCAGGGCCGTGTGTGCCTTCACTTCCAGAGGCATGAACAACTCATTCTGATATTTTAAACATGCAGCCCTTCTAATTTTCCTCCACCAACCCCCATCTCTTAAGCAGCTGCTCCAGAATTTGTTTGGGGTTTGGCTTTTTTTTAACTTTCTCTTGAGCAGAGTTGTCGGCAATGGGCCTGATCTTCAGCGACAGTAAAGTAACTTAACTGCAGGCGGAAAACGCCAGCTTCCTTTAGCACTGGTTTACCTTAAATGTTTTGGGTTTTACTTGACCTCCCCCTCAGCACTGGAAAGCTTCTCTACTTGAGCAGTCTGGTAGTGCTGTTTAGTCACCAGTTCTTGCATGTTTTAGCTGTTGTCTTTAGCAAGACAGGCATTGTAAAATACAAATTCACTCCTCTAAATGAGATAAAAGGTTTTATTGATGGACAAAGTCAATAAAGCAAAAGCAAACAGCGCTGGGTAGCCAGGGGCACAAGTGATTACTATTTGTTACAGGTTTATATACTTTTATTATTATATTAGTTACACACATATTCATCATTCCTGTGTATAGGTGGGGAATATTGTAACTAGCTCCAAGAATTTATTATCCTTTTGGCATCTGCACACTGCTCTGCGATGATTATGGGCAGGTGTCTTGAGGATGAAGTAAACAGTCTTTCTCTTGTGAATAGGGGTCTTCAAGATGAAGTAAGCAGTCTTCCTCACAGTGTACCTTTCACCTTTTGCATAATTGGACGCCCCAGTAATCACACAAATGGCTGAAACTAGCTATATCTGTAATTATTCTTATAACTAGCAAAGACTTAGAACAGTGTGTCCTTCCTGCAAAATTTATTGCAGGATGGGCAGACAAGGAGTATCCCAAGCTTGCAGATGTTTGGGAGGCTCTGTCTCCACCTGGTAAGTAGAAGGATGGTGTGAAATAACTCATTCATGTTTAGTGGGGCCACTAAATCCTGTTATCTCACCACAGACTTACAACACAAACATTGTTCTTTAAAGCATTTTAGAAGACTGGTGTGAAACAACTCATGTTTAGTGGGGCCACTACATTCCACAGACTTACAACATAAACACTGCTCTCTTTCTACAACCTAAGTTAAGCTAAAAAGTACTTTAACTCTGTGTTTCCCAGGCACTAGCTTTACTTATATCAAGAC
>JBCJKH010046549.1:0-14061 GCA_039877255.1 Loriculus beryllinus | reverse complement strand
GGCTTGGAGCAACCTGGTCTAGCGGAAGGTGTCCCTGCCCATGGCAGGGGGTTGGAACTGGATGAGCTTTAAGGTCCCTTTCAACCCAAATCATCCCATGATTCTTCAATATCTATCTCATTTTTTACTTTAAATGCCATTGCACAAGTTTTTGTCAACTGTAAAGCAACAGGTAAACCCTAAGAGGGTATTAACAAACGAGCATAAAGAGGCAAGAAACTGAACTAATCTCTAACAGGTAGGTACTTCCCAGTGTTTTGTGAGAAACAAGAAAGCACTGGAACAGAACTAGTCTGGGTTCCTGAAAGGACTGCAGCATCCAGACTGTCTGAATAAAGGTATCAGTAGGCAAATGTGAACTTTCAATGTTGCCATGAGATCCATATTGAAAGCCCAAGTGAGACCCCCAAGTATTACAACTAGTTCCGCTTCTGCATCACAGAATCTCTTGTGTTAGAAAATACTTTCAAGATCAAGTTCAACTGTGAACCATCTTGCATATTCTTTGAAGTCAGAATCAAATTCTTCCCTTCATCAAAGCCCCACATTCTATAGATATTGCAAGCAAATATTTTCAATTCTCGACAGTAAAAATTTGTAAATAGGTTTTACATTAAAGTTTATCTGAAAAAGCCAAGTTTCCAGATAGTCGCTGCCTTGATACACTAACAGGAGCTTTATTTCTGTTAATACCAGACTCCTAATGCATCTGCATGAAGCCTCATGTCTGTTTGTTCCTCTAGTTAGCCCCCCTGCTACCCTCCTCAAGACCTTTTTCCAACAGAGTTGAGAAGGTAATCTGCTTGTCAACTTGTTGGCATGAAGTGACGGTTTCTTGTTTTAGCTGGTATTTCTCAATGAGTATTTTGATATATTTTTTAATCAGATGTAATCAAAAGTAACATGTATTTTGACAGATTAAGTTCTCAGAACATACATATTAAGAAAGCTCATTGGCTAGGGACCAACAGCACAATCTGACCTTGGCTGAAACGTCGCCACTACTCCAATTGCCATATTTGCTAAGCGTGTATGTTACTGCTGGCTCCTTTTATACAATTATGCAATTCAAATGTTTTTTCTAGGTCTGCCTACAGCTTCTCATTCAAATCCCAGTGCGTAAGAGAAAAACATGCTGCTAAATTCAGAGTAATTTTATGCACATCACAGAAGCTGGGATTCTAAGATCATGCAATGCGCTTTACAGAAGGACAATATTACTCCACAATCAATGCTAGATGCTTAACAACACTTTCTGATAACTTTTGCAAGCCCTTGTACCTCACACACAAATATTGTTATGAGAGGATAAAGCCTGACTCCGGGATGTTTAATATTTTCTCGCCCCCCTCCTTTTATTCACATCTATAGTGAATATTTAAGTTGGAAACAGCTGCTGTGGATGTAATGACCAACAAAACTGGAAAAGTTATTATCAACATAAAATAAGAGCACGTAAGACACCCGAAGCAGAAAAAGCAAAGTATTTTTATAAGGTGAAATGGCTTAATCCACCACTAACATTAAAGACACACATTTATCTATTCATCTTATCCACCACAGTGATCTTAACCTGTGACAAACATCACCATGTTTCATTCAGAGATTTTACTGCTGCCAGGCTGTAGAAGTGGCCAAAGGAGGGAGGGCTCTCAGACTACAAATAAGATAAAACCCCAAGAAAAGCACTGGGATACAAGTCCTTCTGCATATCCTAAGTGTATGCAGTGCTTTTTTCATTTCGTAGATCTTTATGAAGCTAATACCTATCCTAAGACACTAAAACATCCCACAGTGAAGACAGGGCACCATCTGGTAAGCACAATACTCATTAAATGCTCCAATACAAGCTCTAAGAACTAAAGCAAAGCTACTTTTTGCATTCAATTCTGGCAATCTTCCCCTACATCATGTTAACATAAATAAAGTAGAGTTCTCATTCTGACTTTACAACTTCCGTCAGCCATGATCAAGTGCCAAATGAAGCCCCACAGCCTCTTTCAAGCAGCAGCACCAACACTTAGAGCAGATGCTCTTAGAGCTACTGAACAGATGTCCCAGGGCAAGGCAGCAGGCACAGATGGCATCCTCGTGAATGTGTACAAACTCGGGGTGCCAGCTAGTCAAAACTGTTGTGCATCTGCTTAACACTGTGTGGGAGAAGGTCACTAAACCCCAGGACTTCAAAGATTGGAGCACCATTCACTTTGCACATGTGGCAGCAAAATTACGATGTCAGGACTACCAACTGCTGGATTATATATATATATACTATTTAGATACACATATGTAGATTTTCACTGCTATAATAAGAAACAGGCTGCTAATGAACACGAGCTTCTGGAAGGTTCTGTCAGTCTGGTCATTGCACAATTTTTTATACTTTTTTATAGCAAAGCAAATTCAAGGAAGATTCACAGACCAGCCCATTCATCTGCTAGAAGTTCAGGAAGCTGCTGCACAAATTTGCCTGTTTGGACACGTTTGTGCACATCGTTTTTTCATTTCACAATGGCACCATGCCAAGCAGAATATCAGAACACTTAATAATGTTTAATGATAAAAATGGCTTCAGTCAAGAATGTGCTCTAGCATCTTTGCAGAAACACTCCTAGATGTGTTTACAGATAAATAGCCAAAGAATCTGCATTCATTAGCACACAGATTTCAGGATTTTAAATCTACAGAGATACTGTGATGAATCACAGATCATGACACTTTTGGCCTTGCACTGTTCCTCACTGCTGCTGGAGCCCATGTGCACAGTGGTACACACAACCACGTTTTTACCTTGGTTGTGCTACCAAGTGGCTCAGCATAGACAGCAACATAGAAGTAACTGAGATCTTGTTCTAATGCTCCTCAGTTGAAATCAAGTCATGCCAAGAGCAGGCACTCTATCTTGCAGGTCAACTGAGTAGTCTACCCTGCAGGGCAACCGGGTACCCTATCCTGCAGGTCAACCGGCAGGCATAAGCCTGAGCACTGCTCTGTCAATGAAGCCATATAGAGCAAAAGCAGTGGCTCTGAAACAGAAGATATATCTCCTCAAACGACAGCAAACACTCACATTGTAGTTGTTACCACGGTTCTGCAAGGATGCAAAACTAGAACAAGTTACAGCTGTTAAGGCAAATATTTCAGTCACTTCCATAGGCATTGTTCTTGTATCCCAGTTCCTAACAAGTGCCAGGGTAAGATCCCAACCTCTGAAGCATTACACCCTGTGAAACGCTTGATTTTGAATAAATGCTCTTATTTAAGTGTACAGATCTAGTCCTCCACTACATATGCATACTTACAAAGCTACTTTTCACAGCTACTTTCAATACAGACAGATTGAGAGGCTGCACAGCAAAGCTATACGTGGCAAATCTTTACTGATGCGGCAGTAAAGACTACTGCTGTGGCAGAGATTACGTACTAATATCATCAAAGCTCATGAGCAAAATCAGACTGACATCAGGTAGCACAAAAGATCTCGTGAGTAGAAGGAGGATCATCTGTGACAACGAAGGTGTCTCACTGAAAAAACAGATTAACTTTCTACAAAAGAAAATGCAAAAGCTGAATCCCACACATTGCACAAAATAAGATTCTATCATCACCTACCTCCTATACAAGCAAATCCCAAAATAAGCTGAAACTTACTACCAAATTCTTTCAAACTCTGAAGTAAAAGTCTGAAAGTTCAACTTCACTGTGCTGTTTGCTACCTAAACAGGAGTCTTTCAAACACTTGTATCCTTTAATTTCAATCAAAAGGAACTAACTCCATTCAATTAAATAACTTAATTTTTCCATTCAGACCACTCTGAAAACCACAGGAATCATGTTATAGCAGTCTAGCTTGAAATACTTGGTAACAAAAACACCCACACTGACATCTTCCATAATAAACATTTTGTCTTTTCTTCTACATATCTTCTACATGGCAGCTGGGCATGCAAGCTGCAAGGCACTAAGCATTTACGATGCATTTGTGTACCTGCAACTAGGCAAAGGTCATCTAAATACAAATTTACTTTCTTCTTTTTTCATGTAAAGAAAAAACCCCCAATGTTTGCCTGCAAGCTAAAAGACAGCTGGAGTCAGAGCCAGTATAAAGCAGCTACTCATTTTCATGGCAAGAGTTGCAAGGATTGACCCTAAGCATTTTTGTTTCCATTTCATGTGTCTAAAAAAAATCTGTCTTCACTGTGGAAACTACCTGCCTACTCTCTGAAAAAGACCTGCTCTCTTTCTTATTCATAGTAAACCAAGTAGGTAGTACTACATTGCCCCTAAAAAACAGTACAGCATCTTAGCAGGCTCCAAAGCTAGCACAGTCAGCAGGACAAAAAAGAGTCTATCAACTGAGGTAAGGTAAAGTCATGGCTCCTTAGATGCTACCTCTAAAAAAGACCCAAAAAATCCTCACAACAAACAAAACACCAACAGTAAACTCCACGCTGTCCTCTTACACACATAGGCACAGAGACATGAACCGAGACATCACAACCAGTCGTTGGTATCTGCAAGAAGTGGTCAAATAACAGCAGAAATCTGATTTTACCCCTGACAAGACCTAAGAGGGAGGTTGTTCACATAGTAAGGGATGCAGTTTGGTATAACCACTCCTGAAAGAGATGTCATCCCTCTCCTGCCTGCTTATTCCTACCTCATTTTTTGCCTCAGATCCAGCCATTCGGTAGCAGTAAGGTATGTCAACCCAGTAAACTTAGTCTGGCAGAAAAGTAATATGACAAGAGGAAATAATCATTTCTTTACGTACCACCACTCCAAAACCAAGTCACCTTGTATTCACACAGTCACCTTACACTCACACTATCACTGTAACTCTAGCAAGGAACACAAGGCACAGTCACACTCTGAAGTAGTCACTGTAGTGCTCATCACCCACAACCCTTGGCCAAAGGTTAGTTTCTGCAGTGCATCATTTGCAGCCTGCAAAGCAGTTGTATCTGAGGACTTTCAAGTGTGGGATATCAATCTTTCAAAGCTTAACCTGGAACTCTGAGTATCATTAGCTCCAGGATCACTGTGGGTATGCAGAAGCCTGAAGCTGCCAGCATGGCCACAGAAGCCCCAGCAGAGCTGTAACCAAAGCAGAGCATAGCCCCCATCCACTCCCTCCCTTATACTTATCACTGCAGCAAGAGCTCAGGACATCCCCAAATCCCCAATCTCAAAATACCAGACCGCAATAAAACAAAAGAGGATAATACAGTCTCTTAAACTAATGAGGCCTGACACCTGAGTCAAACTACAGTATTTGAAAACAAATTACTCTAATTGCTGTGCCCTTACGAGGGTCTTCCCCCAACTTCAGCAGCTTTTCAGTCATTTTATGACAAATTCCACACATTTCTTCCAGATTCCCAGCAAAAAATCTCTTCCTTTCTGCTCTCTCAAGGCCCAGCCACACAGCTGCTTGTCGCTGCTCTCTGTACACCCACAGCCTCCACCTGCCCTGTGGATCTCCTCCTTCCCTCACTGCTGTCATCTGAGCACTGGCAGCTTTCCACAGCTGGCAGTGATGAGAGCAGGCACTGCCATCCTCCTCCCTTTCAGAAGGCTGTACCTGGGGCAAGGAAAGCACACAGTCATCCCTACTGGACTGCAAATACCACCCAAAAACCAGACACATGACCCACCAAAATGTTCAACTAAGCAAGTGACCATCTACGGATAATACTGTCTTATTAACTAGGAGAGTCGTGCTCATAATGAGCAGCCAAAATTCATCAGCCAGTTGCATTCAGTGTAAGTCTGAGACATTTCCCTGCTTTGCCTGTATCAGACAGTCATCAACCAACCAACCAGAGTAACGCAACATGTTAGAGAGGACTCCTAGGGGATCTACATGTCATGCTCCTGGCTGACCACAACATTCCTGCACTGTCCAAATTCAGCTTTAAAGAGTTTCAAACTGTCAGCCATTCTGCTCGAACCACCAGCAAGGTCCAATCAATGTGTTTCAACAGCTGGTTATCAGCAGCCTGTTAATGCTTCAGAGAGACAACAATTGTCAGCCTGGTGCACATAAAACACCTGCTCACAGCAGGGAGCCACGAGATGGAAGGAAGCTCCTCAAGCTATAACTCTTCTTTCACAGCACTTAAATCAGTGGAAGATGTATGGAATGTAACAGTTCTTCCTCACTTTCCTCTTTTGCATACTTTAACCTCAAGCAGGAAAGCAGGTGGACCCACTTCTATTTGCATTTGCATCTCTAAAGACCTTTATGGAAGGGAAAAAATACTGGAATAAACCAAGCTCACCTGCTTGTCCTACTATTAAAAACAAAGGTGTGAAGATGCGTCCCATATTTCCCATCATCGCATTCAGAGGGATGAAAATAAGGGTGGATCACAAAATCATAGACAGGTTTGGCTTGGAAAGGACCCCAAGATCATCTAGTTCCAACCTCCTGCCATGGGCAGGAACGCCTCACACAAGACCATGTCGCCCAAGGATCTTAATATTCTCTGTACAGCTTTGCAGTTAAGCAATTCTACCTATAAATATTAATGAAGATCTGACCTTTAGCCTAAAAGAAAAAGGTTAATGGATACATTTGCAGAGTTTTGCCTTTCCTTTTTGAATATTGGGCATCTTGGAATCCAATACACACCCACAAATCTTGCAGAGAATAATCTGCAAGAATAGATCCAATCTTTCAGGTGTACAACTAGGGTCAGAGGTCACCTGCACAGGTTTCTCTTTATTCATTAGTTTTCAGTGTTTAATTTAATTACCTTGTTACCTTTTTGTGGTTTTAATCAAATATATTACAGCCTGATTGCCTTCTGACTGTTACTGGGGAACAGACAGCTTTCCATCTACTCCTCAGCAGTCCCAGAAGCTGTTCATGGGGTCACTGGGATGGAATTGCTCAACAATGTACTACAGTCTCCTGTCTGATTCCTCTCCCCAGATAAAACTGACTTGCTAGGAGTAAAAATCTTTCAGTATTATCCTGACATATTTATTAGAACCCTGCAGTATATTTATATCAACACAGCTTGCTGCTACGTAGTGAAGGGCCAAGTTCTCCACCCAATAAATCCATCTCACCACAGCAGTACAGTTATCTTACAATTTTCCAAAGATTTGGCATGGCATAAATTTCCTGAAGTTCAGGTCCTAGACAGAGGTTATTAGCAAAAAAAAAAAACAAAGAGAAAAAGAAAACTTAATAAAAGTACAGGATCTAGTGCTCTCTTTAAGAAAATCTTAGAAACATGAATCTTAAGACTCACTCTGTAGTTCTATCCTGGTGGGATCTCTCATTTTGAAACTCTTTAGAAAGAATGACAATACATGGATAAAAGTACTAATAAACATGAAGCAAACAGAAGACAGATGCCGAATGGCAACAAAACAGTAGGGAGGGAGAAACAACTTGGCATTTTACAAAACAGGTAGTTTTCATCCTGCCTCTTTAGTAACCAGTAAGAGTAACAGAAGCAACAACTCCTTTGAGAAAGCACACAAGGAGACATTGAGGGGAAGGTTAATAAGGACATTGTCCTATTTTTATGGGTAATTCATGGATAATGGCTCTTCTCACTAGTTTAGTTTCGTATGTTCTGCATTAAAATGCTCAATTTCTCTGCTTTGCACAAAAATAAACTGAACATCAACAAGAAAATCCTTCTTCGGAGAGCAGCCTGTAACAGAACAAGCAAAACACCCAACAGGTTACTATCCAAAAATCAAGGGGAATTTTGCCAGATGAAAGACTAGAAAGTGCGATCAAGGATTATTACGTCCCACATCACTACCAGATGATGCTTGGAGACACACTGCTGGTTATGTGTAACATACCTAAAAGATGGCTTTTAATTGTGCCCCAGGGTAGTCAGGAAATCATAGTCAGCTCCTTTAGTGAAAGCCAGTATTTCAAAGAACGTTAGTCTGGGTACCTGAACAACCATGACAGATTTTTCCACATACTGATCTTGGCAAACAGTGGGAAGAAACCATTTACGTACCTCCAACCCAGAGAGCTGCACAAGGGCAATGCTGACTCCCTCTAGTTTATGTCCTTGGCCTTTGGACCATGCAAGGTCAGAGCAGGTAAGCAGCAGGCAGACAGCTTCAGATGAAATTGTATTAAATCACTATTGAAATAAGGATTCGTTATGTTTGGGATTTTACGTATTTTTATGTCCTTTTCTTGGTGGTCTGAAGAGCCATGAGCAAAATAGCTCACAAAGACCTTTTAGGAAGAACTGGCTAGAGTGATTCTCCAGTAAAGAAAACATGTCCCACCTTCTTCATCCCCAAGTAACATGTTTGTCCATCCTGCATTATGCTTTGCTGTCTTCACTTAGAATTAAAAATTATAATTTCAGATTTACCACTATATTGCAGATGTACACAGTCTGCACATCCTAACAGACCGCTCAATTACCTTCAATCCCTGTTAATTAAGCTTTCCATTTTCCAAACTGTATTCTAATACATTTGGATCATGAAAACAAAATCTTTATAATCATTAAGTTGATTCAACAAGATAAAATATTAACAAAGATGCAGTTATCATCATTGTAATATAAATCCTGCCCATCAAATGATGATCTAAATTAACAACAAACCTCTAATTGTTGTAAAATATCTATTTACCAGCATATCTGAATTACTGATTTCAATGAAAGTGGTATTCATCTTATTTCAATACCTTTAGTTTGAGAGCTCCATGCTATTAATGGAAAATAAAATCCTGCTAAAACTTCTAGAGAAATGAAATATAAAACAAGCATTCCATGCATGGTGATCATCTCTACTACTCACATCATGCAAAACTGCCTTTTGAACTAGTTACGCTGGCATAGGTCACTTGAAATATGTATGTGTGTGTGTGTATGTGTACACACACCTTTTTGTTTCTTGGAATAAAACCTATTTGTCAACAATCAAAACTGTGCACAACAAAAAATCTGTCTCATAAAGATACAAACTATTGTACCAACAGGTAACATGGCTTTTATCCAAGTGTTGCTGACCCTCTGAATGTTCTGAAGCCTCAAAATTTAACCACTTTTGGTATGCTGATAAGTTAAAAAACATTATGTCCTTAACTACAAAAGATCCTATTTTGTGCATGAGGAAAGAGTTCTTGGATTTTTCACAGTCAAATACTATATTGTTTAGGTATAAAAAGGCAATAAATGTACCTTTATACTTATTCACGTATGTCTAAGTCATGCTGAAACATAATGATGTTTATTACTATTATCTTTGCATTATCTGTTTTCATATCCAGCAACAACTTAAAACAGACTTCCCCTGTGCCAAAGGCCTGCACGCATCTCAGCTCATGTGCAAAGCTAAAGACTCCACTGACCTAAGCAGTTACAGTATCATTAAAAATGATACCAAGCTGAAAGTTCTGCTATTACATTGATCATAATGTAAGCAGGGGCCAAATCTTTGCTCTCTACTCCTCAAAATGCTAAAAAGCATTTTCTCCACTGTCATTCATTTCATTAATTTCTGTCATTACAGACCTAAGGGTCTGAAAGTACTATCGTTATCAAGGTCCAAGTAGAAACTTAAGAAACAGTGACTGTTTTAAGTCATAAACAATGAGTTCAGAAAAGCAAGATAATGGCAGTAATCTGACAATCATAATCTAACTGCAGTCATTAGAAACACTGGGGATACCTCTTTCAAGTCTTACACAGAGCTACACAGACTGAAACTACCTCAGTTGCTACACAGAACTATAAAGGTTTATGTGAGACTAGCACCCAAAACTTCAACTACGTGTGCTTTTAAACAGATGTCTATTAATTTGACATGCCAATACTCCTGCATAGCACATCTCCCTACAAGCCTCTGTCTCTGCCCATCAAGATAGAGGGGTTAAGTAGCTAACTTCGGAAGAAGCAGTATCTAAAAATCCACGCGCCTTACACTGTATAATCATCAGTGCCTGTCTACTTTGACCTTGGATTTTGCTGAGTGCATGCACATGTTCCTGCATCTGACAGCGTTGCTCTGTCAATGGCTCTCCTCAAGGTCCTTTTTCTCTTCAATGAAAATAAAAATAAAAACCCCTTAACATGGCAAACTGATCCTGTTAACCATGACTTCAGAGGGATACAATGGCCTGGAAAAGCTTGGAGGAATTAAAAAGCAATGACAAAAGCAATGATACGGTGAGAGAAGCAAAACAGGAAGAGTTGGAAGGAGGGATCCTTGTGAAACATACAACAATATTCTTCTGTACTGAGACAACGGCCTTGAAACTGAGAAGGAATAAAGTAAAAGAAAGAGACCATTAAGAAAGTAGAGGTGACAGAAAAGGATGATGATAGAATAAGAAAGTAGTGGAGTCCTCCCCTTAGCTACAGACATCTCTGCTGTTGCACTGTCAAAAGCCATCACTGACAATTTGGTCATCATAAAGCCTGTCTTCTTCACAGACTATTTTAACAAGAGGAAAGAAAGGGGGCTAAAAGTTGTGTATCATGTACATGAAAAACAAAATTAACTACCAATAGGATTCTTTTTTTTTCTTTTCCTAAAAGAAATGCTGCAGAATGACTGGCATTATGTTTGAAATGGGAGCAACCAAAGAACATCCTGTTACTTGTATTGCAACAGGAAGTCAGACTAGGTACAAAGTTCTTTGAGCCCTAAAAAATTATGAAGAAAGCATTAACAAAGCTACAAGCAGCAGACATACAGAAGCATAAGCAGCTTAATTGCTGAATCTCAAAAAAAAGAAAACATATTATTTATAAATATTTTTTTTCACTACAAGAGAGACATTGAGGAGCTGGACTGGGTCCAGAGAAGAGCAACAGAGCTGGTGAAGGGCCTGGAGCACGAGTGTGATGAGGAACAGCTGAGGGTCCTGGAGAAAAGAAGGCTCATGGAGACCTTACCACTCTCTACAACTATCTGAAAGGAGAATGTAGTGAGGTGTGCTCAATTTCTTCACCCAAGGAACAAGTGACATGACAAGAGTAAATGACCTCAAGCTGTGCAGGGGGAGGTTTAGACTGGACATTAGGAATAATTTCTTTCCCAGGAGAGTGACAGGGCATTGGAACAGGCTGCTCAGGAAAATGGTGGAGTTACCATCCCTGGAAGTGTTCAAACACCGTGTAGACGAGGCCCTCAGTGCCATGGTTTAGTGGTGGTCTTGGCAGTTCTGAGGAAAAGGTTGGATCTGATGACCTTAAAGGTCTTTTCCAACCTGGCTGCTTCTGTGATTTTATTTAAATATTATAAAACACAGCAAAACAGGAAACATATCAGTTTAACTTGTATGAAAAAGCAAACTCAAAGCACAGATGATAAACCACTAAGGGAAATGGCATTACAACGTTTGTAACTTCCAAAGTATATTGCATCCATACTACATTGGTTTTGATCTTCCCATCTAAAAGACCAGGCTACAGAAATAACACATTCCTCCTATGACAAAAGGGGAAAAAAGAAAACCAAAACAAACAAAAAACAGCCAAACAAACAACACCACAAAAAAACCAAACCCAAAATACAACTAGAAAACAAAACATCAAATTACAGACTATGAAGAAAGGCTTTAACTTCTATGCCAGATTTTACATCTACCATTTCAACACATCAAAACGGACCACTGGGCACTCAGTGTCTTTTACGTTGCTATCGCTACAGAAGAGAAGCAGTTTCCTCTTACCTGTGCTCTAACTCTCGGATGGACAGCAGAACTCCAGAAGTTGACGCCTTCTGTTGCAGGGTGGCCAAAAACGTGAACTCACTTTTATTCCAGAAGAGCTGAATTAATTTCTCACTCACATGGGGCGGTGTATGGATTTCTCTTTCTACATCTAAGGAAGAAGGAAACAGTCCAGTAAAAATGCTAAGCCAGAAAGATTCAGATTATATTTTTCATTTCCCCATCAGTATTTTTCAGCTACCATGCTCCACCACTACACTTGTTCCATGGAAAAACCCAAATGCCGTTTCTGTCAGCCTGTTCACTTGTCACAACTGGTCATCTGCTGATTTCCTGACAGGATTTTTAACAGGATGCTGAGCCCTTTGTGCCTGCTGCGAGCAGATTAAGTTGCTGTAAATAAGGTGTGCTGCAGTCACATAAATAGGCTACTGAATTCAGAGAAATCTCAGGCACTGCCACTCCCAGCACCATTCACCAAGCCCCAATTTCAGTTCTCACCCCTGACTCCGCTATCACCTCTCCATCGTACATCAGAGGAAACCTGTCCTTGACTGTGTAAGGCAGAGATGTATTATTGCTACTAAAGCTGTATTGCTGTGCTTATGCCTGAGAAATAAATACGACACAGTTGCAATCCACTTTCAATCACAATTTCAGGGATTTCTCAGTTTAAACAAAGCATGACAGCTCCTACAATATTTATTAAACTACAGTCTGACCAGGCAGATCCAGAAATAATTCAGTATCCTTAACTGTGCTGACGTCCAAGCAGCAGCAAACCTTCTTGTATTTGATCTTCTAAGATTCAAATGGTCACCTCCCACCAGATTCATTTTTATGGCATCGTTTTATTCACAATACCCCATTGCTATAAAAGATGATTAATGACAAAAGGGAGAAATCACAACATTTCACCTTCCCACCCCTCGCCATATCTCTCATGCTGGGCATTTGTCGTACATTTGCAAGACCTGTGCCACTTGCAGATCTAGGATGTCACAACCAATTAGAAGCCCGGTGTGCTTCCTTCTGAAAGGTTTACTTTGAAGCCAGAATGATTGGCACAAATTCTCAGCTGGCAGAAAACCACATAACTCTACTGACTCCAAAGAATCCAGCCCAGCATGAATGCTGTAACACATAAAGGAGTCATGAGATTCACAATTCAGAATTTCACTGCAGGAAAACAACAAAAACAAACCAAAAAAAAGACATTGTGTCATTAAATGAGGCTTTGCAGACAGAGAGAGGAGAGACTGGCTTAAAAAAAATCCTGAAACTCAAAAATGTAACTACTGGAGGAATCCCATGGACTAAAACCAAACTCTAAGGCAATAGTATTCAAGAACGGTTTGTAATTAGGCGTCTCATTTTTTCCTGTGCAGTTTAAAGCCCTCAAAATGAGCCTACACACCCAGAATCCATAATGCACTTGCACTGTCAAAAGCTCACCTCTGAAAATAACTGCAAATTTGGTGTCAAAAATCACTAGGCATCATTTAAAAACCTTTGCTAGAGGCTCAAATTCACCTGATAAACAAACGTAATACCCACGTTACAGCATCGAACTATTTGTCTGTCCAATGCCACTTTGATCATAGCAGAGGATAAAGCTTCAAAGAGCAGAAATAATTTCCACTGCCACCAGGAAGGGGAATGGAGGAATAAACCTTCCGCACAGAAAACCAGATTTTGTCTTTATCCAGAAGATTCCATTACCTGTATCATTCTCTTCACCTAGCAGGTGCTATTACTGGCCATAAATACTATCCAGTTTCTTTAAAAAAAATTTGATGAGGGAGATACACCAGCAAATTCTCCGATATCCAGTTTGCTATCTATACAGGCAGACAATCCACTGGTACTAAGTTCCAAGGTATGAGTAAGACTCATAGATAAAACACCCAACAGCTGACCTGTGAAGATAATTATTCTTGTTTTGAAGATTAAGAACCTTTGTATCTTATCAAATTTTGCATTTATTTTCTTAAAAGGTGTCACTATTGCCAGAAATGAAAAATGAGAAATCAAAATTCTTCCCTGTGAGGCTGGTTGAGGCCCTGGCAGAGGCTGCCCAGAGAAGCTGTGGCTGCCTCATCCCTGGCAGTGCTCAAGCCAGGTTGGATGGGGCTTGGAGCAACTTGGTCTAGTGGAAGGTGTCCCTGGCTGTGGCAGGGGGTTGGAACTTTATACCACGAGGATGACCTTTAAGGTCCTTTCCAACCCAAACCATTCTGCAATTCTATGATTCTATGACTTATCAAAGCCTTCGAAGCTTTTCACATGAAATCACAGGTGGTGCTGTCAGTGGAACATGTACGATAAAACTTCAGTCAAGCCTTGCAAAGTCCAATATTTTCTAATTGTAGGAGGAC
>JBCJKH010046548.1:24315-44643 GCA_039877255.1 Loriculus beryllinus | reverse complement strand
GTACATTTACTGTGTACACATAGTCACAGGGTCACATCCACTGTGTACACTCACCAACACTATGCAGGGCATAAGCAGCATGTCCAGTGCTTTCTGAACTTACACTGTATTACCCAAATGCTCCACATTGGATTCATGTGTTTAAGTAATTCTCTGGGACAAGAGTTTAGAAAATACTCTCACCTTGCATGATTTGCTTTTTCCCTGATGGCTTCACATATATCCTTATAGCGTGCCTAAATTAAGCATGTTTCATTTTAAAAAGCTATGTTCCAGCACTGGGTGCTTTTTCATTAGTGATGCCTGTTTGACCAAGATTGGAAGAACTTCTCCTGTGGGATGAATCATTGCTTTAGAAGACACAGGTGGCAATCACAGGCAGTAGCTGGGAATGCCTCTCCTTTCTTCCTCCTGTAAGGCAGAATGTTTAGTTTTTGAAAATCTGCCTTTTGTATTGAAATTTCTCATTCTTTAGCCCCCAAATTATTTCTTTTCAAAATGTAGCCAAAGCAGGTTAAGTTTCATTGCATTTACTTTTCTTATGTTTATCTTTTAGGATTTTTATGATTTGACTGTGCACAAGTTTGCCTTGCTCTCCTTTTATAGCATCCAATATTTCACTAGTATCAATGCATTTCCCAGGTGAGAAAGGAGCATTATCACCAGTATAGAGAGGTGAAATTTAGAGGTGCTGAGTAGGAAAAATAACTGCCCAGGGCTGCCTATCAAAACTTGCGCTGGAATTTGGACTGCTGTCCCATTTGCTTCAGAAGCCATTAAGCCATCATTTTTGCAGACTGGATTTTCAGAATGTTTTTTAAACAAAGGGAAATAATACCATCCTCCCTCCAGGAAAACAAAAAGGCTTCTTGTGCACCAGAAACTCAGTGGCCATTGCACTCCAGTTCTCGTAGGGCTTATTTCCCTATGTCTCTATATATCACTGAGAAGCTCTCTTTAAAGGTTTGTGGAATAGTATAGTTCAGGATCCAGCTCAAACCTACTGCTATTTGAAAGGGTCATACTATACATGAGGTGTAGAGTATGCATTATTTAAATATTAATAAAGCATGTAATAGCTGTTAAAATAAAGCCAACAGGAGCAGTGGATTAGATACCCTGATATAATACCCAGAACAGTAAGGAGGAAAGCACCCAGGGACAAGAGCCTATAGGTGGTAATTAAAGGCATTTAGGAACAAAAGGATTTAGTCCAGGGAGATGTATGGGGAACAAGGCATTTAAGTAAAACTTGGTGATAGCGTCTGCTTCAGCCATCTCTGAACACCTGGAACCTGTTTCTCCCTTAACTAGGAAAGAGAAGAGTAGCAGATGTGTTTATGCTTTAGGATTTATTGAAGAAACAGAAAGAAAAGACCACGAAGAGATAATAAGTATCTGTACATCCACAGAGAGAATGAAGAGGAGTACAGGGACTAGTCATTTTCGTTTGTCAACAAGCCAAAACTAAGGGGCTTAGCCTGCAGCAAATTAGATTAAATATCAAGGAAAAACATGAATTAGTCATGAAGGGAATATTTTAGAATCAACATCATTGAGACTGTTTAAGGCTAGGCTTCCTAAAGCACAGCTGGAGATGGTTTAAGGTCAATTTAAGTTTCCCATCACAGAAAGGGCAGTGGAGCTCGCTGGGCATGAGCTCCTCTCACATTCCAGCCATGAGTGGCCTTTGAACCTCAGCGAGGGTTTTATTCTGTTTTCTGGAAAGTGACAGCATAGTTGAGTAGCCCTCTCCCCTCGTTCGTGTTTTAGCCCATTAGCTGTACACTCCAACTATTTCCTTATTAGCATCTGAGGAAAAGCAGGCCTCTGGAAATGTGCCATTCTCCCTGGCTTGCTGCGGGGCAGATGGAGATGTTCATTCACAAAGCCATGGCAATTTTCTGTAGGAAGTATGAGTAGTCACAAACTGAGCTGCTTTAACAGTGGGCTTTTGGAGTAACGCTTATTACCCCATGAGGAAAGAAACCCAATATGGTAACTGAGAAGCGCTACACTGACCATTCCTTTAGGAAGAGCCACGTCAATTGCTCCCAAGCTTGCGCCTTCACCCCTGTGCAGACAAAGATGTGGTACCGACTGGTCGGGTCCTCACCAGTAGAAAAACCCCCTCCTTTATTGAGATCGCATTGTTCCTACCATGCCAGGCGCTCAAGCTGGCGCACGGCGGCAGTGCCACCACGAATCCCAACTGGAATCGCGGACCGGCGCCGCGCTATGCTGATGCCGCAGTGCCCTCTAGTGCTGACGGCATGCAGCCGACATGGCAGCCCCTGGGCATGGCTTGAGCCAGGCTTGCCCCGCTGGCGTGAGAACGAAGACAAGATAGCTCCTAAGATCCACAGCTCCCTTGCCATATGGCTCCTCTGGTACTCCCTGTGCAAAATGAGCCAACGCTGGTCACAAGTACTCCTCTACCTGTTCTTTTGCTGTAGGGTATTCCTACTTAATTTTCCTTAAAGCAGTTGACAACAGAAGATACTGAGTGATGAACAGCCCTCACCTGCAATATTCATGAAGAATATAACCAAACTCTTTCAATTTATGAATAAAATTCTATGTTAAAAAAACCCAAACCAAACAACTGTATCCTGGGCTGCATTAAAAGAAGTAGGTCGAAGGAGGTGATCCTGCCCCTCTATTCCGCTCTCGTGGGACACCATTCCTAGTATTGTGTACAGTTCTGGTGTCCTCAACATCAGAATGACATGGAGCTGTTGAAACAAGTCCAGAGGAGGACCATGAGGAGACCTCATAGCAGCCTTCCAAATATCTGAAGGGGACCTACAAGGATGCTGGAGAGGAGCTTTTCATTAGGGACTGTAGTGACAGGACAATGGGTAACGGATCAAAACTTAAACAGGGGAAGTTTAGGTTAGATATAAGGAAGAAATTCTTTACTGTGAGGGTGATGAGGCACTGGGACATGTTGTCCAAGCAGGTTGTTAATGCTCCATCCCTGGCCAGTATTCAAGCCCAGGCTGGACGGGGCTTTGAGCAGCCTATTCTAGTGAGATGTGTCCCTGTCCTTGGCATGGAGCTAGGTAATCTTAAGGCGCCTTTCTGCCAAAACCATTCTATGATTCTATGATTCTATAAACCTATTAGAATCTGTAGAGTATATTCACTAGATTTGAACAGGACAGCTTGCTCTTTATGGTGGTATCACTGTTGCTCAGCAACTTGTATACCTGGGACTGTTTGACCTAAAAGAAAATCATTTGACTACGTGCAGTGCAAACAGACTGAAAAGGAGTAAGGAAAAGCTTTTTATTTCTTCTCTACCCTCATCTGCTTTCTGTTGTCACTTAACTCTACAGCTGGTAGGAATTTTATTTTTAAAATGGCAAATGTGAGGCAACCTTATAATACTGGTGACTTCTGATGTCAAATCTCATCTTTCCAATTACCAAGTCTCCTAATTTCCTAGTAGGATAAAAAGGAGATTCTCCACTTTGTGTTAAATTTAAGTCTAAGACTCCCAGCTGAAAAAAAAAAAATCAAAAAATGACAAACCAGCAAGCCTATCAGGGACAGCAGGACAAAAAACCCCCATGTGACATGACAGCTATGGAACCTGACACATCTCCTGTGTATTTGTGTTTTCATTTCAGAGAAGATGCTATCACCAGTTATGGCTGTTGTGGACACAGACTTGGGGTGTACATGCAGATCCTGTTGTGATTTGACACATAGGAAGATGGGTTCTTGAATAAGTTCAAGCAGCTTGGGGAAGTAAGTGACATGCCTGTCTGTCTGTCCAACATTGAAGAGCCTGGGTGAGCTCTTTTGAGAAGAACTTAGTATCTTTTCCCAAAGGATTTGCCAGCACCAAATGCACTGCTCTTTTAATGACTGAGGAGATTGCTTGACAGTATGACTTCAAGCACTTCTCTGGTATTAATTTTCATTCTGTGTTATCTTCAGAGTTAGTCTATCTGCTTCATTCCATTTGTCACTTTACTCACTGTTGTGAGTGAGTATTGCAGCTGCAGTAGCCATCATTACCTACTACAGGTAATAACCAATAAATCACTTAGGAATAGGTGAAGACATGGTATGTTACGTTCACTGAGAACTTGCTCCCGTCTGTGTAATCGGTACCAAAATGTACCTGAAGGGTTTTTATGTACTTGTTAGGAAACACCTTCTGGAATTTGAACTAGCATTTTAAAAAATTAAGTATATCGATTTTTAAACGTTTTCAAGCTGGCATCTCACCACATATTTCTTCTTTATAGCAGCAGAAGTTAATTGTCTCATGTAGGTAAGAGCCTGTTGGGGAAGGAAGCCATCAAACCTGGTAATAACTATGATGAACATTAACATGTTATTGTTGAATTAAAGTCCATATTCTTTTTTCACATATTTGAAATAACTACACCTCAGATTAGGTAACTATCTAATCTATTGCTTGGAATAACAGAGGGAAACTACAGCTTTAGTACCAAAGCATGACAACACTTATCTGTGTTGACTCATGGCAGAGCCCTAATTAACCAAATGATTTATTAGGGGAAGGGACTTTAGATAAATGACTTGGGTTGCATGATGTGAAACACTTAAGCAGCTTCCTAAGATATTTTGCTTTAACTTTCTCTGGATTTTCTTGCAGAATTAAAAGTTTAAGTGTCAAGAAGTCCACTGGCTTGTGGAATTTGTGAAGTGACAGCCGGAGTGAAGTGATTCAGCACTGAGTTCAGAGATTCCTATTGAACTAAATGTTTAAACTAGTAAAAACCAACCAACCAAACAAAAAACTTTTAATTAAGCATTTAACTGAATTTAAATGCTTCCCAGGAAAGTGTGTCAGTCTGTACATCACTATAGGAAAGCAATGTTGAGGTTACTAATTCATTCTGGGTGCTTTGTGTATGCTCTATTGATGGCAGTGCTGTAAAAATGTTTGTAATTAATATTCTTTCCAGAGGAGCAGAATTAAATTGCTGTTATCTTTAGCAATTAGTCAGTGTCCTCAGGTTTCTGCTCATAAAGTTTTGCTTATAAATAGGCCCTAAAGCACGTACAGGCCAGACCTAATTTCTGTAACATTCTGAAAATGTTGCAGGCCTTTTTCCTTGGATGTTATTTGCTTGTTTTGGACAGTTGGAGTGCCATGTAAAGTTTGCTTTCTTCCTCTGAAATGGCATGAATTTAAAAATAACAGGTATGCAAAGTTTTACCTTCAGATACCATGATCTAAACATGCTGAGCAGTTCCATTTAGTGCCAGAGACCTCAGAGCTTTCGAAAAGTCAAACTACTTGTTTTTCAACCTAAATTTAGACATTTCCATTAAAAACCCTTGATGAATGTTCCAGAGGGATAAGTTAATAGAAATTAATTATCACCCTAACACTTTGCTTTAGAAAGAAATATTTTGTGTAATGAGAAATCTGTTCAAAAGAAATCTTACAGATAAAGGTACTATAAAATGTGAAAATTATTAGAAACCAGTGAAGACCACCTGGAAACATTTCTTAACAGAGACAGATACAACAAAAAGCAGGATGGTAATGGAAAATGGTAAGGGAAAACACCTCAGGTTCAGCGGCAAGGCTCAAATGTTATTTCCTAAGCAAACATGAATTCTTTAAAAACATGCTAATTCTGCCCAGAAGAATAGAAGTAAAGAGGATAAAAAGATGGGAATTCAGAGAATTCAGAAACTAAGTTTTCCATAAAGTGAAATCAGAAAACCTGCCTGAAACCCTGTAAGTCTGCTGATAGTTAAGGAGAGTGATCATTGCAGTATGGTGAAAAATTTGTCTTAATCTTTATCATATGGATTATTGGGGAATACATTTTCCTGAAACCTATTCTTTCCAAGGAAGAAATTTTTAAGGCAGAATGTTTTTCATTTGTTAAATTATATGTTCTCTATAAAAAAATCCCAAAACAAGTTAACAAAAGTCTAGTGATGAAGGTTTGACATATTAATTGAAATTTCTTTCCAGAAAATCCTTCGTCCCTCATGGGAGAGATGGCTGAGGAAAATAGGTATTCATGGAATGAGAGCTGAAGTGCTGTGTCATCCTGACTGAATGACAGGAAACTTCACTGAAGTAGGATGAAATGGTTAATTTATAGTATGGGCAAAGGTTAATAATGAAGTGCCTCAGGCTTCCTCTCTAAATATACATGTATTTACATGCATATTTTCTTTGAAAAGAAGGTGAACATCAAGATGAAAAATATGCAGTAGACAGAGTGATCCAGGCTAGCTGGGATGGGAGATGACTGAGGAACATGGAAGGATGAAAACTAGCTAAAGCATGGTACAGTGGAAGCTGAAAAACATTACTGTGTAATGCAAGGCAAGGTACATTGAAAGAATAGTTGGAAAAAAAATCCCTCAGCTACTCAGGATAGAGTAAAAACAACGTGTTATTGCCATTTTAAGTGGAGGCCAAAGTAAAAAGAAAGATGTTAAAAATCTTAAGGGATAAAAAAATCCTAGGATGAACCAATTCAACAAGTTAAGAACAGCTTTCAGTCTCAGTTATGGCTGAAATTTTAGTGCTGGAGAAGTGGAAGAAAATACCCTGCTGACAACTGTGGTGTCAGGAATTTGCTTGTTTTCATTTACAGTCATGCTTTAATCACGAGAATATTAAAGACAAAGGCCAAGTTCAGCATGCAGCTGTATTAACACTGTGGTTGTTATGAATTTCACCCAGTGGTCCACTGGGTCCAGTCCAGCATTATTATTCCTCTGGGAAGATGAGCATTTACTAAAATGAAGTTTAAAGAAAAGAATCCTATGCAAACATGTCACAGTTAGAAATGCTCAGTGAAGGTGTTGATAAATATATTGAAATGTGTGGAAAATGTTATTAATCTGCCACTCAGTTTTCATGACAGGGTGACATCTCCATTCATTTTTCGTCTATTTTTGAACTTCAGTGCATGGCTTTACTTGCATTTACCATATTTCTATTGTTTTCTAAAACTGGCATGTTTATAAATAATTTCATAGCTTAATGTTTGTGAAGTGTGAGTTTTGCAGAAATGCAGCACCTTAGTAGCTGTCACTAGTCTTACCTCAGTGTTAAAGCAGATAATGGAAAGTACTTCAATTTATTTTTAATGTAATAACCATGAGGCTGTAGGTGTGGAGCTGAACACAAAGCCGTTGTGAATCATTTCAGTTCCCCAGTGATTTGTATCATCTCCCTGTTCAATACTGATCCCTAGGCAGGCTGTTGCTTTACTTCTTGCAATGGGTTGCAGTGGGTACAGCTCATAACAGAGTTCTTAATGACTCTTTAAACTTTTACCAGCAGAAAACATGGGCAGTTTTGGCCTTGATCTTGCCAATGTCACTACTCTGGCATGTCGAATTAAACATAGGCATCACCTAGCTTTCCTCTAAGACAGCTGTCTGAGCAGAAAAAGGAGTGTGGCTACCAGTCACTTTCAGAAAGGAAAAGTGGCTACTGCATTGTAGCTTAAGCAAGAGAGAAATCACACCTTCCTCTTTCTCTTGGGTATGAAAGAATAAGGGATATAAAAGAGAAAATGTAAGCATATGTTGATGCTGCTGGACCCAGGGAAAGCTGGCAGTGCTCCCTCTAGAGTCAGTTCCTTTGGTCTCCACAGGAAAGGAGCCTTTGGTGCCCACCAGCAGAAAAGAGATGCTGCTCTGCTTCCTCACCAGGTGAAAGCAGTGCTCTGGAGGCGAAGCTTAGCAAAGAGGAGCTTGTTTATCTTAACATGCGTTTCAGGGTGCGAGTTTACCAATGTAATGGTATTTGCTGGTTTATGTTTCTGTAAAGCTTTTAAAAGCTCCCAGTGTGCATTTTTTGAACTTATTTCAGTTAATGGGAAGCTCACTATGTGGCAAACCCAACTCCCGGTAAAGCTGGACAATGCCATTTGCAGAAGTCATGTTTTGCAAGAAGTACTTTGCCTATAAAATTTTCAGTTTCCACTTAATATAATATCTCGCACAGTAAAAAGGTTTTTATTCTTTTCAGGACTTCGAGGGTAGCCTGTGGGGTATAATGTATTCTTAGTTACAAAAACAAAACCCTCACTGGTTCTGAGGAGAGTCTTGCAGTAGCACCATTTGTTCAAATACTGGAATAAAAGTAAAGCAGTTAATCTAAGGAATACTGACAGACAAAAAGCAGCAGCAATAAAAGCTAGTTGTCTGTTAGCTCCAGGTATATTTTTATTGAGTGTTTCAATCCCAGCCTAAAAGCATGTATAGCTCTGCTATCTTCACAGACAAGGAGCAGACTGCAGTCTCATTTCTCTCTATGCTTTCCTTCCTACCTCATCCCTCCTTCAGCTGGCTGCCTCCATCTGGAGGAGTTTTTAATGCCTCTGTGTAGGTCTCACTAAAGCTCTTCTTAGTAGCATCAGCCCAGAGAAACAGGGTGATTTCCTTAAGTCTCCATTTACATAAAGCAGCACAAAGATTTAAGGAGGGGCCACTGTAGTTTATATGTAGAAGGAGAGGGCAGCTAATCCTCATGAACACAATTTTTTCACTGAAAGAAAACATTCTTTACAGGGTCTGTAGCATAATCAAAGGCTTCATGAAATATTTGACATGGTCTGTGTACGGCACACATTAGACATTTGATTGGTAGGCAGAAGACCAGCAGGTTTTCTGATGTGCACTTGTGGCTGATTGTGTTTAATGCAGCCTTTCAGCCTGAGCACCAAGAAATTAGTTGTCCTTTAAGATGAGATGCCACAAATTATCTCTGATCGGCTCGGACTCGAGCCCAGGAGCTGCGGGTTTGTGTCATTGGAGCCCCCTCAGGTTTTCCAATAATTTGTTTATCCACCCAAGAACAGCAAAAGCCACAGGCTTCTATGATTTTATGCTCCAACCCCTACCCTGAAATAACAGGGCTTTGCTTTTTTTCTGGTATATTTATATTGATTATGAATAATAAATACATTAGTAGATACTGTCCTTCAGTAATGGATCATGACCAGCAAGACTGTATGCAGATCAAAATAACTAACTTGCTAGTTCAAGCGAGGGTTGGGAATCAGCTAACCCTTAGCAGACCAAAGATGGAAAATCTTCTTCTCCTTTAAAAGACTCTGTCATAATCCACATTGATCAGAACAGTTGTGACTGTACTGTATTTAGTTATTTTTATCTAGCACCTGGCAGCAACTTGTGCATCACTACTGATGCACATCAATTGAGCTAGTAAGAAGGAAGACACACTTAGTAACCCTTGCAGTTCTCATCACAGCAAGGTTAAGCCTAACAGCGATCTTCTTAATATCAACACTGAATTTCAGTGTTTTTTGTTACGTTGACCTTGTTTTGTTAGAATTCAGCATTCTTCAGTCTACTTCCAAAACGTATATTTTGTATTTTGCCAGTTTTGTTGGCTGTCATGAATGGACTGGTATGGTCAGAAGACCAAGTGACGGTGTTCACAGAACAGAGGGAAAAATCAATTTAACTTTAAAATATGAGCAGTTACTGAGGCTACAGAGGAAATAAAGCTCTTCTGCCTAGCGTGACTGTAGGATCTGAACAGAGAATAAGATAATAGAGTAAAAAAAAGGGTAAGCAGCTTGAGTGAAATGCCATGTTTGTTAGGTAGGAAATCAATAATCTGTGATGGGCAAATCTTATACAAACCTTTATTCTAGGCCTGCTATGTTTGGAAATTACAACAAAAGGAACAAAAGCCTGTTAGTTGGAAAAATCCAACCTCAGGTTACACGTGTTTACCAAGCTGAAGGAGTGCCTGGAATCATTCTTTCGAAAAAACAAATGAGAAGAATTTTAGTGGTGAGAGCTGAATACGTACTAATCTGGGAACAGAAAACACATGGATTTGATCACACCTCTTTCTCCTGCTTCCAGATATCTGAGCTTGCCTGAAGAATGCCACTCTCCCTGGGATAGCTAAGAAAACCAACATGGTCATTAACTTTTCCAAAGATAGCAATGGAGAAGCAGTGTCTTAGGCAATGCAGGGGCTCATTATGTGACCCTCTGGATCAGGGACCAGTAGGCTCTGGTGCATCTCAGGAGAAGGGCATTTAAGGAGATGCAGCCTGGTGGGGCCAGTAGGAAGTGGACCCCAGAGAGCAGCTGGATTATAGGGCGATGTTTTCCAACCTGCTTGGTCAGACTGCAGCACTGCCAATCCCAGATGTTCACAAATCACAGGGAAAGTCTGAGAAAGGTCTGAGATTGGTTAAAACTTAAAACTGAGATTTTAAAAAGAAAATAATGTTAGGGTGTGGTTTATTGCCTTCAGGTTTCATAGCCTTTAGGGTGCATTTCAGTCATGTTTTGAAGTTTTTGTTTGCTACCATGAGGTCTAGGAAACTTAGTTAAAACCATAAGCCAAGATTCTCACCTAATCATTTGACTGTGGGAGCTGAAAAATAGAAAATTATTAGAGGTACAGTACTGACTGGTGGGGCCAGGCATACGGCAAGGGCTTGGAAAAGGCCTTTTGGAGAGGAAGGGGAGGCAGCCAAGAAAGAGAGTGCAGCAAAGAGGCCTGGAAAGTCAGTGTGGTGGAGGCACAGGGGGACACAATGGGCTCTCAAGGAAAGCAAAGTCTAGGGTGGTGCAGCACTAGTATGGACATAAGGGCTCTAACTGGGGCTTTTGCCTGTCTGGGTGTGCCATCTCCAACTTCGAAAGGAGATGGGCAAATGTTTCCTACAGTAACCCCAGTGAGTTAACCCTTGTGAGTCCTTGGTGCAACAAAACAAACTGTTTACCAGATAAATTTGCTCTTCTGCTGAGACTAAGATTATTTGGTTGATTTACAGAGAGAATGTTGCAGCATAAATGTTGTTACCTGGAGAAGTGGGTGCTTGCCCTGAGCAGAGTGAGTTGAGGATTATGAGTGGCAAGATTAGCTAAGTGATAAAAGGGTGACCCGGGCAGCCTGAATTTAGTTATTCAGTGTAGTAATAGAGTAAAAATCTTGAGAGCCTGGAGAAAGCCAAAAAGCAACTTGACTGAAAAGGTGAAACAGTCTTAAGGTGGTGGACATTTGAATTTCACAATTTCCATCGTTTAAAACATCAAGTCAATCCAGGAGTGGATTAGGGTATTGAAAGCTGTGAAAGGCCTTACCTTTGAATTAGGCTCACTTTAGCTGTGGGATACTGAATTCAGTGCAGAGGTGGAGATGAGACTGCCTCGCAGTTGTCCTGGCTTCAGCTATGGCAATAATTTTTCTGAGTATCTCTGAGTTTCCGGCTGGGTTTAAACCATGGCAGCAGTTCAAGCATCAGGTGAAGATTTAGGAAATTGCAATCCTGTTGCCAACTCATCTACTGATGGGGGATGAGTATACTTAGTGTGAACAATTTTATAGGTAAATGTAGGGAGCTACGCATGCAGACCTTAATGACTTCAGTGTCCTTTGCTGCGGAACAAAGAAACGGCACAAAACGCTCCATGATGTATTTTCCTCACAGTTTAGCAATCCCTGCCTCTCACCAGAAAACCCTCAGCTGAATGTGGAAATTGCATTTACATTTCTGCACGCTCTGTGGACCATTAGCATTTCCCAGCGTTAGGCACATAACTTGATGGCCTGGTCTATGACAGGCAGAGGAAATAAATTCCTGCAGGTGGTGAATGTGAACATGGGCTTCTGTCCTCTCTTGCAGTGTGTATGGGGACTAGCTGGCCCCTTCAGATGGCTGGGTGTATAAATACCCTTTTTTCTCCAGAAGCATTCTCGGATGACTCTGAGTATTCAGGGATGCAGGTTCTTTCTTCTTACACATTGTTAAAAGAATTGCTCTTAAAAAAATACAAAAATAAGTAAAAAAGAAACAAAACAGTGCTTCTTTTTCACACAAATGCCTACTCCATTCAATGATGCTTTTATTATGCTTACTGCTGTATTGAGCAAACTTGTTGCTGCACTGAGAGCTAGTTGAAATTTTGAGTTGAGTAGTTGATACTTACCCATGTCTTCAGTGGTGCTGCATACTGAAAAAATTGTGCAGATTATGCACTTTTGAAAATCCCATTAGAAGTATGGTTTCAATACATTTTGTTAAGAAACTTGAACTAAAATAGAACCATGAAATCAAAGCCAATCTAGCATTAATATTCCACGAAAGTAAAAGTGAAGTATTACAGACATCAAATCAAAACCAAGTCAACGAATCGACTGTGGCACTGGAGCAAAATGAAGCCAAATTGCCAACTTGATGAAAACCCACAGTGTTTATGAACTCTGACAATCTATGAAAGCACATGTCTGTTTAGCTAGAAAGTTCAAAAAACACGTTTTCTCAGAGCTGGACACAAATGTAGCACTGAGCAGGGTTATGCAATGGTGAAACCACCATTTCAGAGCCAATTATCTAGCTTCCTTCTTCTGATCCCTTTCCTCAGCAAAGGGTAATTCCTACCCTCACCCCCACAAGTGCCATCATGCATACCGCAGGCTTGGAAGAAAACGCTGCTGATAAACAGAAGTTATTTATCAGAATTTGAAGTTGACAGTTTCAGGTTCTTCAGGATTAAAGAGAGGCCTCGGAAAATACATTAAAGAGCAATTTTATGTAGTGTTATATATAATCTCTAAGCCTAAGAAGGAACTTTCCTTCTCACCTCTTTTTTAGAGAAATTTGTGCACATCTGGAAACATAAAACTACACTTTAACAATGCGAAACTAAAAAGTATAAAAAGACCTGGGTGTCTTCTATATAACAAGGTAGGAAAGGAAGATAGATGACTAAGACAAACTAGTGTAACTACCTCTTGAACTCTCTCACTCCTTCATACTTCCAAAGAGAGGTAAGGGCTACAGCTGAGGAATGAAATGGCAGTGATCACAGCCTTTGTTGAGATCAAGGCTTTCCTGGTTTAGGGGAGACTCATGAAATCCTGCTACTGCTGGTGGTGCCATAATTCCTACTAGTTAGAGATATTACAGGATCTGAAAATTCCAGCAAAATAGGCTCTGTACTGGAGTTCTGGAGTCAAAGCCTGTTTGAATTTTCAGATGCGCCTCAATCAGCTTCGCAGCGTATTCCCACAAGGATGAGTTTGTGCTGGGCTTGCAATTTGGCCCAACGGGGCTTGAATTCACTCTTACACAGCAAGTATCATTAAAAAAAGCACAGGCATATCGTGTTTTGAATGCCACAGGAATGGAAGCCTTAATGGGCTCAAATGCATCACACAGATGGATTCATAAGACTAAATAACGGGAGCACATCTGACTGCTTTTGAGGGAGCTGCCATTATCTTCAGTGAGGCAGAGGTCCCAAGATGCCACTGTGCCATTATGTTATTGGAGCGTTCAACATTTAAAACATGGTTTTTTTAAAGTAGCTGTTTGGGAAAAGTAAACTACAGAACAAGTTGGCAACAGGCAGTGTCAACAGTCTGTCAGCAAAATTAAGGAATAAAAATGTACTCTGTGTCTCATCACCTCAGCTACTTTTCAGAAGTTCTCACTTTCTGTTTTGAAAATGAAGTGTAAGTCAGACAGCTTCTCAGCAGGAATCTTCATCTTCATATGCTTCATATAATAATATTTATCAACATGAAAAATTCTGTTTTATCTGCAGTCTACGTATAAGATGGGATTTTTTTTTTTCTCAATCCCATATTTTCATAGTACCTTTTCCAAATTTGTTTTCATTGTTGATCCCCTTGATTTTTATTGCCAGGATCACTGCCAGATCTTAAAACTACAGGGCCAGGCCAAACACAAGACTTAAAGAGCAGTATGGTTCTTGCCTGAAAGCCAGCAATTTCATATCATGTGTGCCCAATTTTGAAATGTTATTTTTTTTTCCTACTTATTTCTTTGTTTGGTGTGGTAGACACCACTGTGTCAACAATGCTCTGTGGAAAAAAATGTGCAACTCCTATTTGTACCCTTCTTACAGATAGCACGTTTGCACACCAGAGTTTCTTCTCCTTTTAAACAAGCTCTTACACCATAGGCTCATGCCTCTTTTCTGTGTAACAGGTGTAACAATGCACATTTACCTCATAAGATCGACTGCTTTAATATATGAGATTTAAGGCATTGTGTATATGTCATTTTATTAAGAAATTAATGTTTAGATTTGGAGATTATTTTCAGTGGACATGAGTGTATTGTTTGGGTTTTTTTGTTTTCAAACTGTGCAGAACACTGGGGAGGAGAAGGACTGGAGAGTTGTGTGAAGAATGTACATCTAAACAAGAGTAGCCAAAGAATAACTTCTGAGTCAGTAATCTTCATTCTGATAAAGTTCCTTCAGAGTTAGGAAAGCATCAGGTTTTCTTCATTGGCTTTAACACTCTAAGTGAAAATTCAGGATTGAAGTCAGCCAGTAAAAGAGAAGTCTGCCTTGAAGACTCTTTTAATTAAGATATATTTAATCAACATTTTTAGTCTTAAGCTGAGTTTACAGTTGAATTTAACTTAGAGTGCACTGCCATGTTAAGAAATCTTTAATATGGAACCATCTCCAACTCAGAAATCCCACAATCTATAGTCATTTTGAGGGGGAAACGGACAAATATCTGAGATTATTGGAAGTCTGGGACTGACTCCAACTCCAGAACATCAGTTTTATATTTTAATAAAACTTGAAAAATACAGAGTTGATCTCTTGCTTTGTAGGGATCAGCTGAAGAAAACTCCCAAACCCACCAAATTGTGCCCAAACTGAGCCTGCAGGTTACAAACACAGTGCTACTATTTCTCCAACACAAAGTTTTGCATAGGAAATTGCAGTTGTGTATAAAATGCAAGTTCAAAAATTGGTTGCCATAAGGGAACATACCTAAGCATAAATACAGAGGAGTAAGTTAAACTGGAACTTTCAGGTTAGCATTTTTGAACTGAATTTCCTCTGTGGCAGAGAGAGGCAGCTGAGATGAAAGTTAAAGTAACTGGGTAAAAGCTCCCCTCCCAGTCTGTGGTCACAAGCTAACTGTGATCATATTTGTAAGCCATCAAAGCTTTTACCTGTAACAGCAATTATGTTACATTTTTTGAATAAATGAAATATTGAAAAAATATTGAATGAATACAAAGGCAAACCCAGTGTTTTTCTTTCCCATCAGAAAATATTTCCAGCCATTTTAATAGCAGAATTCAGCAGATATATGCATCAGTTGAAGCTAATGGCAAATTTTCCTTTGGCTGCAGTGAGGACCAGGACTGATTTTTGTTACTTTTAAGAATAACATTTGTCTTTTTTTTTTTAATTATTTTTATTTTTATCCTATTCAGTGTAAGGAATAGTTAGAGAGGAGCTTTCTTTTTGAGAGCTTTTTCTCTTTTTAGAGAGTTGTGAGTCTCTCCCAGAATTAAACCTCAAGTCTGGCTATCTCCTGCCTCCCTGTGTAGCTATCACTTACATCATGTCTCTGATCAGAGAAACAATGCTTGCAGTAGTTATTCAGGCTTTAACATATTTCCTTAAGAAAGTCCTACTCTACAGATTCATGAACGTTTCTTTAGTTTGGATGGGGGATGTCAATCAGCAGCATTGCCAATTTATGAACTGCTCCTATTTCCAAAATCACTTCTATTGTTACAGTCTGACAAACTACCCAAAGAGTTCAAAAAATTGCTGGCTGCAGGGGCTAATTCATCTCCTTTTTGTGGTGTTTCATTCTTTCCCCCTGCCATGATTACTGTCCTATTTTTTCCCATGGTTGTTAAATCACCAACTAATTATGTATTATCAAAGCTGCACATAACAGTGGAGTTTGCCTCGCTGTTGATGTATATAAAAACAAGCTTGGTGAGTCAGACAGTCGGGCTACAGATGGCTGTTCCGCTCCACCTGGTGCCTGTGTTAACACTTATTCACGCCTTGCCTTTGTTCTTCTGGGCTCCTTTTACTTTTTACTGCTCAGCTAGAATAGGTATTGACTGCTGCATTATGTATGCTTTAATGTTTTTTTATTGTTACTATGGGAGAACAAAAGCGCTCATAAAGGTGTGCTTACTTTCTGGGAAAATTTCTCGGTAATGCAGTAGCTTGTATGTTGTGGAGCTTGAACCCTGAAGAATGTGAAAAAGATTACTAGATGCCAACTTGGTTTCTCTGGTAGTTGCTCAGGCAGTTATTTGGACGAAATGGAAAATCCCTGAGCCTTCTTCCATGCTGGAATGGGTTCAAGAGTCTGCAAATATCAAGGTGGAAATTTACACGATTATCCCTTGAGAAGCCTGTGCACATATGGTATTCTTTTGCAAATTATTTAATTAAAGCTCAAAAAGCATATGAAATCTGGAATGCTCACTTCCAAGAACACCTACCACATTAAACCAAACTCTCCAGGTTGAAACGTGGAGGCTTTTTCTAAAATGCAATTTACTTTTCCTTTCTGTATTCTTATTTCTTCCAATCCCTCACCTTAAGCAACAATGAGAGACCTACATTTCCTTTGCTATCTACTCAATTTCACTTGGTTAACCTGAGTATGTACAGGTTGCTACCTTATGTGTGAACTCTTTTTTGATATAGAGGTATAAGTAAGGGTTTTCGTTGTCTGCAGAGTCTTGTTCATGTTGGTTTATAGAAATTCTAAACTTTCAGGTCTCGATGTGATCTGACAGCATTCCTTCTGTTATATTTGTTTAGTACTTGGCAGTTGAGGCAATACACACAAAGGAAGATGGAGATTTCCCACTCTGGGGTAGGAGGTTTGGAATTGCCTACTATATTCAGCTGCCACTACTTGGAAAGAGGTACTGTACTTGCCAAAGCACACTGCCTATAATTATCAAGCCTGTCAGTTTGATTTCTGCTTTAAATACATAGGAAAAAAAGAAAAAAGCAAAGAAAAGGCCCTAACCCTTGGTACTCACATCATAGCTGGTTTTCAGGCCATACGCTATTTCATTTGACAAGATGCTTACCTTGGTGCCTGAGAGCACTGGGAACAGATCCTGGATTTTCCCTAGGCTGTTCTCAAAGGAGCACACACCAGCACACGGTTCCATTGCTGGCTTTGAAGGGAACACCTGCAACCTTCATGTGAGAATGTTACCCACTGGGAATCCCTCTCTCTCCTATCTTGGAGGTGGGCTGATGGGTTGCCATACATCCCTGTCTGTACCATGGTCTGCCTGGACTCCTACTTCTGTAATAACCAAACCAGTCTGCAAAGAAATAGGATCAAGTCATACCTGCTTCTTCTGTTTAACATGTGGGGTCAAAGTTCTGCTCTTTAATTTTTCTGTCTTTCATATGGTCAGAGAGGATCAATCTTTTTCACCCTTGGCATTTATAACCCGGTGTTTTTTAACAAATTAAAAACGGCATTGTGTAGCCATGTCTGCTCTCTTGACAAAGCTGTTTCTGATGTTCAGGTGGACATACTTATCTGAAGTGGATGATAATGTAACTGTGGTAGCTCACACCCCAGGCCTTGCCAAGTACCGGGCTTCCTGGCCAGTTGCATAGCTCGCTGCCATGGCTGCCTGCCTAGCAGTGGTTGAAACAGATGCCTGTAGACTACCTCCTTTATGGTACACATAAGCTTTTGTCCAGCAGTAACAGAAGCCAAACCTACATATGTAGGGTTATAGCCATAAGTACAGGAAAATGTAACTGGTCAGATCTCTCAGTTCTGTAGGACACTTTGTTTCCCCCACTTTGTGCCCCCCCCCAGTGTCCCTCTGGAAAACATGCAGTTACTTGTAGCTAGTCAAATTACTGGGGAATCTCATAGTTTCGGCAATTAATATAAATTTAATTTTGATTATTTTTGTGCAGATTTTGTGCAGAGAAGATGCTCTGAAGACTTGTTTTAGGAAGAACACTATCGTCTCAACGTAGATGGCAGTTTCTCTCTGATACAGTAATTTTTTTGGTTTCAGTGAGGACAGCAGCAAGACTGCCTCTTCCAGCAATGAAATCTGATGACCCTTAAAATTAGATTGGGAATGTGTGAACTTAATGATCACCTTCAGTTGTAAACGGTGCTAATTGTAGAAGTAAAGCAATCATTAAAAGCTGTGAACAGAGGGTCCTGCTACATCTTTTCTGATTGTATGTGCTGTAGTCAGATGGACCTGTTTGGTTCTGGGGACCTGTCAGTTGAAAACACTTCTTTACGACATTCACCTGAAAGTGACGGCTCAGAGAGAAATAGGTTTGAACTTGCATGGACAGTCGTTGTATTACTTTCATGTGAATGGCAGAATGAAGTAATTTGTGATTGTAGATAGTGCATGAAGCAATTACCAGAAATATGGTATTTTGGCCCAGGGAAATTCGTGTTCAGGCAATAAATTCAAATGTTTTAAATTCTACACTTCTGTAGTAGGTGACACAAAATCCTTTTTTAGTAATGATTATATCACCAAGTCTGTCCTTGCATGCCCTTCCTTGTTAGCTATTCAAGCATTAGAAAGATTTATGTCTTACTTTCAGTAGCCTCTTTTTTTTCTATCTTTTTAGTTTGCAGTATTTGACATGCAAAATGTTATGCTTTTTTAAACAAGGAGCTCCAAGTTATAAACTGCTGCATTTAAGGTTAAATACATGACTTTATGTCTGCTCACTTTGACCTGGGACAGTCTGTGCAGTTACAGAAACCCCAACATTTCCACCCCAAGTCAGACTACTTCAGCTAGTAACTTAACAATGAAGCTGATAATATTGGATGCTCCATAGGTGTAAGCAAGATTTGAAAAAATCAATTTAAAAACCAATGAATGTTGAAAAATGCATTATTTTTAATGTGTGAATTTTTATTGCAGATTATTTTAAACCTATCCAATGACTTTATGAAAATTTCACAATCTAAACTAATAAATAAACATTTATCAAATTTTGAAATAAATTCTACTCTACAGTGGTAGTATCTTCACTGTTTTTTATTACGGAAAAACTAAGTATTGAATTATTTCCTTTCAAAGTCCATTATTAGGTATATAATCTCTTACTCATTTCTCTCTTGAAACCTTTACAGTTTCTCTTCCTATGGATAGCATTCCAGTTTCTTTATCCATTCAAAGTATATTTTTAGAATCCTTCCTCCCAGGACAATCTACTTTATTTTATTTATTTATTTTTTATAAATGAGTAATACAGTGTTTCATATACAACACTGGAATGAAATAGAATCAAAATGCCAATATTTTTTCTCATTCCCTGCGCTCTCTGTATTTTGTGTCTTTTCATGGCTTCTGGGTTACACAGATGACTCCTAGATCTTTTCTTTCTGAATACTGCTACTTAATTTATGTACATAATATCTGGGGGAACCAGAATCTAAATGAATCCAGAGCAGAAATTGAAATCAGAGGGAGAAATAAATGGAGCTACAATAAATGAGCAGAGAAAATAAATAAGAGATCAGCCAACAAAAACCAAGCTTTTCTATTATTTATACCTTCTGGAATAAAAATAAATTGGCTTTGAGGAGACATGCATCAAAATTTTCATCTGGTGTAAATCTTTGCATTACTGCCTCCACCAGAAATGGGGGACCTGTGCAGTGATGTTTTAGCACAGCCTGTTGTGATAGGATGATGGGTAATAGTTTTAACCTAAAAGAGGGGAGATTCAGGCTCAATGTAAGGAAAAAATTCTTTACAATGAGGGTGGTAAAATACTGGTACAAGTTGCCCAGAGAGGTGGTGATGGTGTGTCCATCCCTAGAGACAGTCAGGCTGGATGTGGTTCTGGGTTAATCTGATCTAGTTCATTGCAAGTGGGTTAGACTAGGTGACCTTTGAAGGTCCCTTCCAACCCAAACTATTCTGTGATTCTGTGATCTATGAAGGATGACACGTCAGTGGGAGAGAAGCAAGCTGCAGCTCCTGTTTGCAGCAAGAGGAATGCCATGGGTAACGTTTCCCTCGGTCAGTTTTTAACATGACATGAGATGGCAGTTGTCTACAGCATCTGGTGTGAAGATGCCACTACTAGTGGGAAGCCCAGCTGACGTGGGCTGTCTATCACACAGGCAGTTTTGGTACACACTGAACCATTGCTCAGGTACAAGCATAGTCATTTTCTTTGAGGGTAGTTAATGACAATTCACACACCTGAGGTTCTGGAGACCTAATTGGTGCCTGAGATACTGCAGGGCCAGGCTGTGTCTGCATCACTGCCATCCCAGGTTGATGCTCTTCCTGTGGGCTCCTTGCCACAGGGAGTGGTTGGGTGATGCACACAGCTGTGGTCTGGTGCATATTTATGTATGTCTGCATTAACAGGCACTCTTGAGGCAGGTTTCCAGAGAGTGAACCTGCAAGTGCGGCTCTTCAACACTGGCTGAAGTGCTTCCCTCCCTGGAAGCATAGAGGACCCTGCACCATGGGCATACCTGATAGCCCATACTTTATGCAGTTTCAT
>JBCJKH010046548.1:5613-24275 GCA_039877255.1 Loriculus beryllinus | reverse complement strand
GTGATCACTGTTGTGTTATCAACATGAATCATAAAATCATCACGAATCATAAAATCATCACAAAGTCCTAAACCAAAACTGTGAGGTCATTTATTTCAGTTTCAGCTTTGTTGTCAGAGAAATTTAGTGAGCACACAAGCAGGAATCCCATGGGGAACTGCTGCAAAGCACCTTGCAGAGACCACCTTAGGGTAGAGGGGAGCTACTGGTGCCAGGCCTTCTCCATGCCACTTGGGGCAAGGCTATTATAATGGGATGGAGGAGAAACCTTCATCAGGGACTCTTTATCAGGTCCTGCAGTGAAAGTACAAATGATAGGACAAGGGGTAATGCATTTAAATTTAAACAGGGGAAATTCAGGTTAAATATAAGGAAGAAATTCTTTACTGTAAGGCCGGTGAGGCACTGGAATGAGTTGCCCAGGGAAGCTGTTAATGCTCCATCTCTGGCAGTGTTCAAGTCCATGTTGGACAGAGCCTTGCGTGGCATGGTTTAGTGTGGGGTGTCCCTACCCATGGCAGTGGGGTTGGAACTGGATGATCTTAAGGTCCTTTCCAACCCTAACTATTCTATGATTCTATGAAACTCTGATCCCCAAGGTAGATACCTGCCTTCTGCCAACAGATGGAGAGATACAACACACTCCTACTGTCCTCACAGCACAGGGAGACAGAGGTTTGGGAAATCAACACAGTAAGGACACTCTCCTACCCCAAATGGGCTGCTAGCAAGCATTATAAATACAGCTCTCTGCCCCAAGTATATGCAGCGTGACTGGGTAGATGTTATTTCATGCTGACCTGATATCATCTGTAAACTTTCTTTGGATAACAAGGGTCAAGGAGCCATTCTCCCAGCTGTGAATGAAGAAAGAGCAGAAAATATGTGCACATATTGCTTATGTGCTGTGAATGTGTTAATGTGCTTTCTTCCCTCCCAGGAGTGATGTAGCGTGACAGGGTGGGGAATGTGATCAGTCACTGGTGTTACTGTTAGCTTTACAGTAAGGATCTTTTGATATTTACTCTTAAACTCTGTCACATGTTTTTATTCCATCTTCAACAGGTGTTAATCTCTTTGCAGAAACAGCTGAGCATTTGGCTTTGCTCAGCTGTTTCTAATCAGAGCCAAAGGCAGTCCTGAAGCAATCATAGTATTTCTCTTTTTAAATTGGCTATCCATATTTAAAAGGAAATAATGCATTTCTGTGCAGCCTTGGTTAGATATGTTTCTTCCCCTGCCTTGGGAATACCTGCTTATAATAATGCAAAGCCAGCAGGAGGCTGGTTGGCCAGTTTTGCTCTTTCAATACACTCTGAATTGTCCAGGTGACAAGAAGGAGTGGAAGAGCCAGCCAGTGAGCCTGCTAATGAGCTCTGAATTGCTGCAGGGACACAGTGCTCTGCAGGGATGGTGGGGATGGATGGGGAAAGTCCCTCAAAGATGGGGTCATATGTACCCCTGGTGGCAGTGGTATGCATGCTGGCTAAAGAGCGGGTGGCATCACTGGCTTTAATAACTGGAGGTTAACATGCAGCAAAATACCTTCAATACCCTTGAAAACTAATCGTCTGGAGAGCAAAGCATACACTGTGTATATTTGCCACAGAAACACATTCTGTGGGCAGAAGCTCAGGCAATACCAGTGCTTGCTGAGCTTGCAACTGACCTCAGTGGTGCTGCTATCTCCTCCCTGCCTGGTGGGCTCATGAGGGAGAAGATCCCTTTGGGACCTTTATGGGGTGGCCTTTGGGTATTTGTCCGCAAGAAGATATTTCATCAGTCTGCACTGTGTGTTTGCTGACAGTGTGTTCAATGAGTTTTGGCCCTCACTCTAGCTAATAACTGGTGGACTTTATGAACCATGGCTACAGTTAACTGACTTGCTGCATGAGGTGTGTGTGCTTGAGCACCGTGTTGTAACAAATATCAGCAACACTGCCTGGCTCTACTAGAGGGGTATTTGACTATCTGTAAATCTGAAATTGCTTTACAAAGGAAATTCCAGAACATAAATCCAGGAAATTCACAGTAAATGTCAAGCCTGGAGGAAATCCAAACACGTACTGGTATTAAAATGCGCATACCTAAGTAATATTATTAATTTGATTTGCAAAACAGAGCATTCCGGTAAGTGGTCAGTTAGGCATTCCCCTCTATTGATCAGCAAGCATCCCTATGGAAAAACCCTAACTCAAGGCTAGCTCACCTGAATGGCTTGTGGTCCTGTGGCAAACCAAATCCTCACTTCTCTCTCTTTCTCACTGCAGCTGCTCTCTCCCTGCCATCTGAAATGCCTTGGTTGCTTTCCTTAATGTTGAAACCCTGAACAAATCATGGTGGCTGCAGAGCCCTGGAGCTACCCACAAGGAGCTGGGGAGGAGGAGGCAGTGATCAAGGTGCAGGATCCTCTGGCACTGCTGGGTCACCCCCTGCCCTGAGGCTCAGGGGGATTTCCCATTATTCCCCTTTACTGTGCATAGAAAATGTGGTATCCAGGAAATTATGATAGTAAAATGTGTTGTATTTGTGTTGCCTCTGTATGATAGCAGTCACTCGGGGTGGTTGCAGAGTGACTTACAACAGCCCAAAACATGTCTTATTGGGTACAACTATTTCTCCACCTCTGAGGTTTTTATATCAAACAGATATGGGTGCAGTCAAAGCTCCCCGCTTTTTTGTTTTTATGTATTTTATATAGCATCTCTATAATCTCTGTGTTCTATATTAAATTGTATTTATCATTTAAAGTATTATTGAAGATTTCTATTTTAACTTTTGTTGCGTTCTGTCACACAGGGAAAATCATGTCTGTGGTTGTTTCATGTGAAGCGCAAGAAGGGGGCAGGGGGAGGAGGATACTCTCAGAAAGCCCTGAGGGGCAACTTGGGTGTTGTGACAAAAACCCTAATCAATCTTAGACAAGCAAATGTAGAGTCCATTGCTGAGATGTGCTCCACAAAAGCAGCAACGTCCCCACTGAGTTTCTGTATATCTGCAGGTGGGTTGCCTGCTCTGTGGCCACCAGCTTATTCACATCACCCTTGAACTGGGTGCCCAGTTCAGAGCCAGATTTGGATGCCCAGCACAGCCTCACTGGTGCTGAGCAGAGCAGGGTTGTAACTTCAGTCGACCTGCTTAGCTCCCAACCTGTCTCACAGTGTAGAGGGAGATGTTTTGTGTCTCACCAGAATAAACTCATCCAGCGCTGGTGCCTGATCCTGATGCCCATGGAGAAGTCTGCATTCTTCTGGAAGTATGGACTAAAAATAGATTTTCACCAATTTATCCTAATCCTACTGGCTGGTGGGAAGCTGGCTTTATCATTTGGAGTAATTTGGTAGGCTGTGCTAGGAGGGTTGCTTGAGTTAAGGTGTCAGTACGCTGAGTATCAATACTGGGGAAGCCTAACAATGCAGAGCATACTGGTAGTTTTCTGCTAAATGATGGGCTCTGTGTAGCTGTGTGGGAAATACAGACCTTTGGGCAGGGCTTGTTTGCCACTGACTGTGAAGCCCGCCCATGTCTACTCTCCATGTCAACATTTACTGATGAGGATCCTGCTTACTAAGTCGTTAGGTAAGGTCTTGAGGGGGCAGGGAGAGAAAGAAAAGCTTAAGTTATTTGCAAATGCAGGAAATAACAAACAACTGGTAAAGCTTTAAAGAATTTAACAGTATTTGCTTGTTTTCTTCTTCAAGAATTATTAAACCAGCCAGTTAATTATTTTATCAGTTTGCAGGTATTGAACAAATAGGTAAGCAATGAAAGTGTGCCTCCTCAATTAAGGCATTTTCAGCAGTATTAAAATAAAGGTTACTTTTGATCCAGTGTCAAGAGAAACATGTTACTGTAATACTATCTGAAAGAGAATTTTCCCATTCTTGTTTCTGCTCAGATGTTGTACTTGCAAATACTACACAAAGTAAGAAATGAAAATTGAACACATAAGCTTACTTTTCTACAATAGGCAGCCCATTAGAAAAATCAATGTCTGAGTTTCTATTTGCCTTTTCCTCCTCCCTGCATCAAATAAAGCTATTAATTAGTGTTATTTGTGGTGCTGATGCCCTTTGCAAAATATACTCATTAAAAATGCTTCTTGCTTCAAATGGGGTTTCATAAATTGTTCTCAAACACAGTTTACAAATGATACTGAGTTTGAAGCAAAAGTACATAATGTCCAATCAGCCAACAGTTAATAGAAAAAGATTTATTTGTACAACATGTGTAGCTCAGTAGCATTATTATACTTCAAGCCTAAACAGTAATGTGAAGAAAATCATTGAGTAGCTATTAAAATTACCTAGAGCAGCTCTAAAGGGTGGGATCCCTTATTAAAAAAAAGCAGCATTATAAACCCACACCGAATTTGCCAGCTCAGCCTGAAGTTTGTCATGGGCCTTATTGCATACACCCATCTGCGAGTTAACAAGAGGTCTTATTACATAGCCTTTTGTGCTGGAGTGTTCTGTTCATGCAATACCTCAAAAATGGGGCTGGGGGACAAATTCCCTGAAATCTGTTTCTTCACCACTTAGCAGCTGGCTCGGGATGGCTAGACACAATGAAGTGCTATACGTAATTATTTTGCCCATGGCTGAAGGATAGCCAGCTTTGTCCGAAAGCCAGCAGCTGTTTAATAGTGTATAGTCACATGGCGTACCAGTCTGTCGAGGGAAGGGATAAATATATCATCCAGTTGATGCTTTAGGTTGTAGTTTAATAACCCAATTTGGAAGTGAGTCAGAACAGAGAGTATATTGTGATGGGTTCAGAAACACCATGAGGCCTTGAGTAGCACCAGGTGTGCCAAGGTGATGTCCTTCACCCAGGTGGTGCCTGAGGAACATAGTGTTTTCGGAGCAGTATCATGCTGAATGCTTGACATAGGGCTGCATAACAGCTGTGACACTCCTCTGAGTACCCTTTTGAGACTCAAACATGCTCCATACAGGTTGTCTGTGAGGCTCTGTTTGTCTTGCACTGTATTTGTCTCCTTAGCAAGGCTCCTTGCTCCGTGTTTTGAAAGTACAAATATGTGTTCCCCAGATCTGGTCAATGCTTGGTCCTGCCTGAGGCACAAGGAATTGAGGTAACTGGGTTTATTAAATATTTCCCAGTTTCTCTTCCCGGGTGACATCTACAGTGACCACAGTTATGGGAGGGACATGAGTGAGTCACATCTGTGGTCTTCCTGCAGGTTAGTCCCTGTGCAAGACCTCAGGGGCACAAGGGCTGAGCCTCTCCATCAGCTGTGCCTCCTGCAAAGGGAGGATGGAGAGGATGAGTAAGGGGTTGTCTGTCACCCTGTGGGTGCCAGGCTGGATGCCCCCTGCCCTCTGGGCAAGGGACGGTGTTTGGAATGGCTGCTTGCATGCTCTGCAGCACAGTAATGAAGGGCTCAGGACTGCAGCTACCTCTCTTTGGGACTGTTTTGCCCTGATACTACCATTTTTTGCTTTTCCTAAATTATGTTCTGTATTCATTCATTTATCAAATTCTAGTCTTAAAAGTAATAGTGTAGGTTAGGTACAGGTACAGCCATAGTTCTCTATCCCCAGGAACTTGAACAGCTTATGGTAGTAAGTGCCAAATACTGCTGTCCTCCTCCTTCCCTTCTCCTGGTGTTGCATTTGGTTGCCAAAGCAAAGCCAAGTTTCAAGCACTTTTAACAATGTGATGGATCCTATTTCTAATAAAGCTTTACTATATCGGTAAAGCCTCAAAGAAGGAAAAAACTGACTTTCCTCTCTCTCTTCTCTTTTACTGCTACCCATCCTGTCTTGAATTTCTTTTCCAAAGCCAAGGGGTTTGGATCTTACTCCCATCCTTCTGTTCCATAAGCTGTTGGCTTCCAGGCGGGAGACTAGCTTGCTAGAAGCTGCGTAGTTACTTCTATGATTCATCTACAAGGTGCAATGAGCTGCTTCACAATCAGTGGGTGAGTCATGCTATGAGATAGCGTGAAGTCGTTAGCCTTACAGAGGAGCAGGGCAAAAGTAGGCTCTACAAGTGCTGCTTGAAGTTGTTCTTTTTTCTTTCCTATAAAAAGAAAAATAAGTTAACCTTCAACAAATGAATCTTTCAGAATCCAAAAAATCTGTTCATAGAGTTAGAACCGTACACCTAGAAGGTAAATGAAAAGTCACCTTTCAGAATTGCCATGGAACTGTAGTACCATATAATACATAAAGAGACTGTGTTTTCCTTTAATGGTTTTTTTAAACTGGAGCTATGAAATACATTATATTAAAGCAACATTAATGCTAATCTAAAACCTAGACTCATTTGTTATCAGAAATATATTTGAAAAATAATGTCATTTTGATAATTCCCTGTTACTATCAGCTAAGACTATCATATCAGGATATTATCAGTGTGAATAAAATGTCTTTCCTTTGAGAGAAAGAATTTCAGAACTGTGATTGGTGGTCCAGTGTGGTAAACAATGGGAAAAGACAATTGTTTTCAGCATTGTCATTAAAGAAAAAATCAGAGCATTAAAAAAATAAACTATTACCCAAGGAAAATATCAGGACAAATAGGACAATTAGCCCTTATTTTGCAAAAGGAACACTTCAGTGAAGTCTGTAGCATTTTAAACTACATTAGCTGATAATAATAATTCAAAATAATTTAGCTTCTTTCTTGAATTCTTTAGTGTGGGGTAATTTCTAGCTCTGTACTTCTGATGCAGGATCCTGTTTGAGAAGTGATACAGATTGTGTTTATCAGCAAACAAAACTAAGAGATTTGTCACCTAAGCAATAAATTGACTGAAATGAATTGATTAAGATAGTCTAGGACACTGCAAATGTGCATGCTGCTGTAGAGCTTTATGTCAGTAGAAGTATTGGGCTGCTTTTAATTGGATGCTATATTTCTATAAGGATCTCTGGAAGGCAGATCTTGTGTTGAGATTGTACTTCTTTACATTAGCATAAAAATGGATGACTTTTGATCTCTTTTATGCAGCATTTTCACAAAAAGCAGGATCGAGTCACTGAATCACAGTAACAAATAATTAGAAACAGAAATGCCCTGCTGGGTTATTCAGTTCTCTCCTCTTGGAATGCAAACATATTTCCTGTGATACATATTTTTTGGGGTGAAGTTCACTCTACAATGATGCATCATGACCATTTCATCATTTTCCTGTGCGCATCATCCCACAGATTCAACTATTAAGTGCGTTACTTATGTCTCATTAATCCTTGTTTTATCTCTTGGCTGTATCCTTGTTATCATATCCTCCAAGAATTACGGAGAGCTGTGGGATAATCCGTATGAAATGACATTTAGATTTCTCCAAACCCGCAAATGTAACATTTTTGAGGTGCAAATATGTTTTGCTAACCTTTCACGTTTGCTCATCCTTTGAATTTTTTCATTTCTGATCAGGACAAGAATCAGAAATAGCAAATTACATCAAGAGAAGTATTCTTATGGTGTTTGAAGAAAGAAAAGGAATTAGTAAGTCATAAAACTCCCTTTCTGTAAAAGGTTCTGGGCACATTTTGAGAACCAGAAGGAAAATTAATGAATTCTGTATTCTTCTGAATATTAGTGGAATCCCAAGTAGCGTTTCATTTGGTGCACTGTTCCCCATATGGTGGACATTAGATGTTAAATATGACCTATTCTTCAGAGCAAGCCTGGAAGACAAAAATAAAAAAGATGTATCTTTAATCACAGACATGAAGATTATCCAAAAGAAACTTTGCCCTCTTGGCTTGGAGATTCTCACTTGACAGAGCGTTCTTGGAGGATGATGGTTTACTAATAGTCCTGGATACAGTTAAAAGAATAAGCTAGGAAATTACTGATTCACTTTCTTGATAATTTTGTAAAGTACTTCGATAATCTTTCTATGTAAGGTCGCTGTAGCCCTGATAAGTCTAAATAAATTACCTTAACAGGGGAGGATCACTGTGCCAGGCCTCAGGAAGAGAAGTCTCTGAGGTGCTGTCAGGCACAGGAGTTCACTGCCTTGAGCTGAAAGCAGATTCAGAAAGACTTAGCCATGGAGACCTGGTCTGGTGGGGAGACGAGGCTGATTTTTTGGCTGCTCACTAGGTCACACAGCCAATAAGAGTCAGCCCTGAAACTGTTGCCCATGGAGAGTAAGAAAGGGCTGTTGTCAGCTGCTTCGTACACGTTATGAAAAATACAGCTTTATTTAGAAATCCCACAGCAATTCTGTGGGCAAAGCAGCTATTCATTTCAGGTCTGAGAAGTGGCACCAAATTCAAGTCCTGCCTCTGAATTATTCATCAATGGTAGCTTTATTTCTCCAGCTCCCTGTGCACATCTTGTGATCCTGGAAGTGAGGGATTTGATATGCCAAAATCCTATCTAGCCCTCAGTGCAGAGGGCTGCCTTTCATCTCCTCTTGTCCTGAATGCACCAGCTCACTGGGTAAATGTTGGGATACAAATTCTTGTCCTTTTGTCCAGACACATTTGATAGTGAATCAGATAAAATTTAATGGAGGTGATAATTACTTTTCCCACTCATTGTATTATTATTTTTAATTTCATTGCTGACTAATGATCTGTCTATTCTTTCATCTTGCATGTCTGCAGAGCTGAAGAGCTGCTCCTCAAATTGCTCCCAGGTGAATACATTGGCAATGGCTACTTCCTGGGCATTCTGTGATACTGCAGGACTAATTAAATCTATTTCAGGAGATGTAAATCAGGAAGGATTTTTATTCTCAAGCACTTTACAGCTGCATATTAGAAAACTCTTTGCAAACAGTGAAGCTTCTTTTTTGCTGATTTCACCTGTATCTCAGGTATGTGTGTCTTGTAGGCCAGATTGATGTCCCTATTCTTGGCCTCACACAAAGGAACTGTCTTTGTCCATGCTCTGGACACTTCTGGGTTGTGGACAGGCTCGGTAAGCAGCACAGATTGTCATTATTATGTATAATTTACAGCTGGAGACACATAGCTAATTGCTGTTGGACAGCTAGGAGTACTGACTCAGGCTGCACTTGACAATGGCAGCTTTGCTTTTGGTCTGAGCTCCTGTACGGACATAGTAAATATATAAAACCATAATAATTCAGAGATGAAGAGCAATACTTTTGAAATTATACAAAATGGACTTCTACTTGCAGGTTTGAAGAGGACAAAGTGTTCTCCAGTCCAGTAATGGTTTTGCTGATTTTTTGTGGAGAAAACCAGTTGTTATGGACCATCACTTTCTCTTTCTTAGTGTTGTGCTGCCTGAGAGCAGGGAGACAGCAAGATGAAAGCAGCAAATGACACAAAAATGTGCAGGGGTGTCAAACTAAGCTGCAGAAACCAGAAGAGGTGCTTCAGAAGGCTTTGGAGAACAGATAGGGATTTTACTTGCCCTTTCAAGGAAGATTCTGGTTGTACTTCATCATTAGGACAGTGGAGTCTGTATCTTGACAAAACTATTCCAAGCTTTCCCATTTCCCATCTTCCCTATCTTCTAACAAACAGGATTCTGTGGCACTCAATCACTATTTAGGGTGCCTCAGTAAGGTGGCTATTACAAAATCTGAAAGGCTTATGTAAGTATTAGTAAGTCACGCTTCTCCAAAATGCTGTTAGCCCACTGTCCCAGCATGCAGCTTCCTGTCTCCTGTTCAGTATTCTTCAAGATACAGCCCCTTTTTTGTAATTAATCACTTCAAGTTTAGGTACCTAAATGAAATGGGTGTTCTCATGAGATGATGGATGCTCTTGTATGTTTATGGAGCCACAGTAGAGGATTGCTTTCTCTTTCCGATCAATCTTCTGAAGATGGAGAAATGGGAATGCAAATTATTACTAGCATCTTTTCTGCATTTTTATGTTCAGAAAACTCTCTGCAGAAGAATTTGCTTTGTTAATGAACTCCGAACAAAACTTTCTCGTCATCAAACATTAAGGAAACTTGAGATACAAGAGAGAAAAAGACCAGACAATGGCAGCCTGGTTAGGGAGCAGAAATGGCTGATATTAAGACATGAAAAATTTACTATCCCATCTATCTTAGCCAAGGGGAACCTCTTTCATTAGGATTTTCAGTGTAGTGATTCCAGTGTGCAAATAGTTTATATTGGTTTACTGCTGTTTTCTTCTAATTCTTTGTGTTCTTTTTTTTTCCTGACAAAAGCTCCCAGTAGATAAAAATGAAGTTCAAAGTCCTGCAGTTATCAAAAATATGGTTTATTTTACACCTTTTTCTTTTGGACAGAGGTGTTTTTTTTCTTCTCAGATTATGCACTTTAGCATCCCCTTAGTTCTACCATTCTCTTTCACAGACACCCGCTTGTCGTGGGGAAAGATCTTGAGTGCCTTTTTGAGGTTGGGAGCTATGCTGGTGGTGGTATATGGGAGACTGGTAGGGTCTCCTATGTCGGACAGGTCCCAACTGAAGGGTCAGACAAAGTGTATCCATGGGCAGGATGGGGTCACCAGCCTTTGGGCAGCCATCCTAGGAGAAGGACAACTCTAACTTCAGACCCGGGCAGATGGAGCTCGTTTAGCTCTGTAAGGCCATTCATCTAAGAGAAGGACACTCTAACAAACCTACGACCTGAGGACTTTGCTGTCACTGTTCGTGCTCGCTAAGCCCTGGCAGATAAACCTTGGGTGTAAAGGGTGGGCCAGTTCTGTGCACGCTGTGCCTCACCTAAAATATCCACTGCGGAGGCCCGAAGGGTTTACTCACTCTTGCAAAGCCTTGCAGCAATAGGCAAGGGGTGAAAGGGCAGGTGATAAGGTGCACTGGAAGCTGCAGACCCAACCCTGCATGCAGGCGGTTCAAGACATTGGTTGGTCCATAATGCCATTGTCTTCTTTGAGAACTCACGCAGAATTAGTCTCGAGGAGAAAAGACAACGTAGAAAGAATTTTGCCCCACATATACCACCGAAGGAGACCTTTCATTGTGCTTTTTTGCAGCTGGATTTGCCTGTCCCACATTGGCCTTTTTAGTCATCAGCGCGTTTGTAGTAAGTGTGGGTAAAGCCCTTCCCAAATCTTCGTTCGTGAAGTCAAGCCATGAGTTCTACCATTGCAAATATTGGTGGAATCAAGTTGAAGAGTGGACCAATGAAATGAAAAGCCAGCAAGGGCAATGCCGTGATGGGAGTTCCCTAGCAATCTCCAAACCAGGATGATTGGTTTCTTCAGGACCAACCCAAATGGAGGGATCAGTGATAGTGGAGAAGAAGGATTTTAACTCTGCAACCATCCAGGAATACAACAGGGAAACTGATGAGATGGAGATGACTGGGAAGACTTGGTGACATTTTTCAGAAGATGCAGAAAGCTGGAGAGGGGACTGTGGTTTTGGATTAAATCCTAACCAGCAAGTCAGAGCAGGCTGTGAATGCCAGGGAGGGGGGAAAGAATGGAACTGCTGACTCTTGGGGTATCAAGGAGAAAAAGCAGAAAAACAGAGACCACAGGCAGGCAGAAAACCAGATTCAGATGTGTTGGAGGCTGGCTTGCTGAGGTCTCTCAGGAAGCAAATCTGGAGAAAAAGAACTGAGGTGAGTTGGCTGCTGCTTGCAGAAACAGTATGAAGAGCACAGCTGCAAACCATCCCTGTGCAAGCAAGGTGAGGAAGCGTAGCAAGAGACCCACTGGCTGAATCACAACCTACTTGCTGACACAAGAACAAGAAGAGTTTGTGCAGAAATTGGATACTAGGCCAACTTACTGAGGATGAGTATAAAGTTAGTGCAGACAAAAAGAGAAGTCTCTATTATAAGGTTATAAGGTTATGAAGACCGCTTTGGAAATGAGAAAAAATAAAATATGTATAAACTACACCAAAAGATTGTACTTGCCTCACCCTGTCCCTTGGTTATTTTTTTTCTGTTTTTTTTTTGCTAGTGTGCTTCTCGTGGTGGTGTGGGGCTCTTATTTTTGCTGGTGGTTCTCTCTCCTTCGTCTCCCCACCCCCAACTATTACACTCCCCAAGATTACATCTTACTTGGACATGTACAAATAAAGTGGTGCTTTTTTTCACTCATAGGTAAAAACATAATGAACAACTGCAGGTTTTAAACTCTACAGTCCTGAATTAAATACAAATGGATTCCTGCTTACTCTCCCTTGGCTGAATTACTGCTGCAGTACTAGCTAACAACAACAAAATTATGATTTCTGCTTACTTTCCCTTATGGATTCCTGCTTACTCTCCCCTAGCTGAATTACTGCTGCAGTACTAGCTAACAACAACAAAATGATTACTTCTTCTGTTCAGAAATCAAAAGCTTGGCATCCATATAGCTAGTTTTGTTTCATAGCTAGTATTCTGTGCTATGAGGGATACAGCCCGAGACCAGCTGTCTGGTACACCCAGCATCACTGAAACCATGTAAAGTTGCTCATCCAACCGATTTTAATTTCCAGCCAATTTACGTAGCTGGGCTGCCATAATATTGTCAGCACACACTGGTGGGTCTGGCCCTAAATCTCAATACAGAAGTTAATCTTGATGAAGTCAAAGTTTTTGCAAACCATAGATTTGCCTTGGATAGAAAGCAAAACATGTCAAAACTAAAATGTGGGTGACTAAGATTCATAAAAAACGTATTCAAGATGCAATAATTAGAGCAATCAATGCATTTTGATTAACTGATTACTACCTTTCGACTGCCAGTGGCAGAAATAACCTCCTTCTATCAAATCACAAACTCATTCAGATTAAATTGGGAGCAGATGGAAAGTTGCTTGTGCTATTGACATTTCAGTTCCTGAATACCCTTCAAAAGCAGGCAGCATTGCTACATTGTAGTGTAATTAGAATAAAGCAACAAAATCAATCTCTTTTCATTCCACATATATAAAGATTATCATCCAAAAGGTCAGCCTGGCATACGACAACTATTGATAACAAGGAGTGCATAGCTTTCTGTATGTCTTTTTGCAGTGTTCTCAGCACATACAATTGAGACCGGATACAATTTCACTCAGAAAATAATTCTTAGTATGAAGAGACTTACTAGGATTTCCATATTGGGAGATCAGATGAAATCAGATGGTGTAAGCTCATGCCTCTCAGACTAGTTTCATCACGCTTTTACCCATCCTTTACAGCAGAATTTGGACAGCCAACGAGTTTTAAAAGAAGGTAAGCCAGCTATCACGCATTTATGTTTGTGTAAGTTACTTGGAATAGACTCTTCATCCTTTAAGAAGCTGAATTTAGATGTTGCACATTCAATTTATATTGACCTAGCCTGTTTTCACTGAAATGGTGACTCACATCCTTTTGTTCTGGGAAATATGTTAACATGAGTGTAGCATCTATTGGTTTAAAGTGTTCTGTCTTCCCCACACGTGGATGAAGAAAATTAAGTCTTCTTCTAGATCTATTTATGTTAATTTGGAAGGCAATTGTTTGCCTACATATAGGTGCAAAACTCACAAAGGAACTACAATACTTTGAGTTTTCAGCAGAATTCCCTGCCTGTGAGTTTCACAAACTTCTCATACTCAATTCGAGTTTCAAATGGCACTGAGCACACACATGGATTTTGAACTGAAACCCATCTGTTTTAACTGGTCCCCATTTAAAATCATTGCAATCTTCTTTAGATCTAGAGTTCTGACTCTGGAAAGGATGGATACCAGTCAGACATGTCTGCTATATAGACAGTCCTCCCACAAAATTCACACAAAAGAATATCCTGAACCCTGCTTACATATTCATATAACAACACTACTAAAACGTTGATTATGTTCATGATTTTGCATCCTAATAAATCTAGAGAAACATTTTACATAAAGTGGGCAGTCACTTTATGCAAAGACTTAAAGTTTAAGGCTTTAAAATCACAGGGTTGTTTGTTATAGAGCTATGTTGTTTGAAATTTCTATTTAGTGGCAGTATAATCTCATTGAAGTCAATGCACTGCAATTTGGACTCTGTGGTTCTAAGTGTGGAACATAAAGACATTGTTGAAATGTGAAAAAATTGGCACTGAACAATGGAGATGAAGTGAAATCATAAAACATTTCAGAGCAAAACAGTACACTTATTTGTTTTAGAAACATAAGTTAACAATAACAAATCCACATTAAAAATATCTTTTGAATTAATCCTGTTTCTTAGGACAAAAGCACTTTTTAAATGCACTCCATTATAAAAAGCATATGAAATCTATTATTTTTTAATTTATTTTATTGATTAATCCAAGAGGACTGTTACAAGTTTCTGGGTTTTAAGAGTGTTTTCTGAGCTCTTTCATCATATTTTACTTTAGGATGCTTTCTACAATAGAGGTAATAACATTTCTCAAAATGCAAGTATTTAGTCAAGGGATTGCTTCTCTTATTTACTCTCTAATAATATTGATGAAACATGTTATTTTGTTTGAGCAACAATACAGAGAATTTTCTCTAAGTTACCTTATACCTATGATTTGTTTTAAATTAATATAAATTCCTGCAGTATTTGCTGGATAAAACGCAGGTGCATTAATCAAACTATAACAAAACATTTTCAGCATTACTGTTCTGTACAGTACAATACCAAATTGATATGAAAGAGTTGCCCTTATCTTGCTCTAGTACCCTGACATCAATGCAGGACTGGAATGTATTTACCCAAGTACTGCCTTTTTACTTACTTTTACAGGCTTCACTATCCAAGAGGCAAGAAACTCTGAATTGAGGTCACTTTGTTCTTGGTTGGAGTGGAGCAAGGGGGGAGGGCATGGAAAGCATGTTCCTGCACCACAGACTAAGTTTATCTTTGCTTCTGGGTCTCAAGTGTTCATTACGTGTGGAGGAACGGAGCACTGTTTCCCTCCGCGCAGAGTGAATCTTGTTTAGAGGGACAGCCAAGAGACAAGGGACGTATGCAGAGCTGTGAGGCAGGGCAGGCTGCAAGACCAGGCACCCTCAAGGAACCAGTGCACTGATTTTGCAATTTTCTCCAGCACTGTTAGAAAGGGGTGCAGAATTGAAGCTTACATTGTCTCAACACCAGGAGATGCTGACTTGACATTTGTTTTACACACAGAAACTTTATGCAGGCTTTAATAGGCTGAAACAGATATTGAGGAGATCTAAAGGATCTTTCAGGTCATGGTATATTAAAGCAGGCTTTTCTAGCTAGGACAACAAATACCACACAAAGTTGTGTGGAGGTCTTACACTTGTCCTAGCAGACAAGGTAAAGGATTGCTTAATTACAAGGAAGCCAAGTATTTCCTGTTAAAAGCAGTTCCTAGGGTAAGTCTATCTAACTCAAGATGTGCAGTTTGAAAACCAAGAGATTAGCTTCACTCTTACAATACTTCTGATAGATGCAGAGGTGAGCTGCTCTACCAGCTCTAAGGCCAATGAGAGTTGGCCTTGCCCAGACCTGCAGACACATCCTCAGATCCTATAGCAGGCATCCTGCAGGACATGGCAGGGGGTGGGGGTTGAAGGTGAGCTGTGAGATTCCTCTGATCCTTCTTCTCAAATCACAACAGGCAAAGGCTCAGTCTCTCTGTTCTTCTATAGGTAATACAACATTCACATCCTTTCCCTCTGCCCAGAACACCCCCACAGGAGCCTGAAAAAGCTTGCCTGAAGTCCTTACCATGAAGGTTTATTTCCAGCTCAAGTGCCTCCCAGCTGTTCAGAGTAAAGCAGAGCTAGATTGCACATCCCCTCACAGCACAGGTAATGGTAGACAAGGTTACAGAAAAACTCAGTTACACAACTTCCACATTAATCTGGTCCTGGTTCAAAACCCAGTGGCTTGTCCCTATAGTGATTCATAGAATCACTGGCGAAATACAAAGAATTCATTTCATGCATTACCATTAGCTCTCTTGTACATCAGAAAGGCAGGAGATGCAATCACTCAGGAAACCTAGTGCAAACTTCAGGTAGATTTATATTAGAAATTAATACAGTAAATGCCCAATCCAACTACTAATAAACTCCTGGCACTGTAGCCACCAAGTCAGGGGCTGCGCATAGCAAGAGCTCTTTTGACATAGACTGTTACATGATCTCTCACTGATTTCTGGAAAGAACTACTCTGAAATTATCAAAGAGTCTGGCCAAGACTGTAACAAGAAGCAGGGCTTTTAAGCTGAGGCACTGCAAGCATGAAATACAGATAGCAATGAAGAAATTGTAAAAGTGTATTCTTGCTGCTAGGGAATAGCACACAGCTAAACTGTGCAATCCATGCTGTTTTATTATTTTTTATTATTTTTTATTTATATTTTATTATGTTTTTATTATTTATTATTTTGCAGCCCCTCCCTTCATATTATGCAAGCTTATGTCACTCAAGGCATTACAGCTTCCGATACTATAGAACAAACTTCTATAAAAGCCAGTTTAACTACAGTTTTGTCCTCAGGCATTTTGTTGCCCTTGAGAAACAAACAAGTCTCTGCAGTAAGAGCAATTCTGGTCTGTCTCTGTGGACTGCATCAGGTATACAGGGAATAGCATGCAGAATGTCAGATTTACAAGTCTGGAAGGAACAGGGATATCTGTTTTTATATATGATATCTATTGCAGGCATTATCTCTATTTTAATGAGTTTACCACTACTTGATTTTTTCTGGATACTTCTACCACCTTAAGATACAGAAGCCTGAGGTACTGAAACAGGCCACAACAGGCAGTGGTTTCTTGTGCCTCTGAATGTAGTTTTCTGAGCACATAGGTGATCTCTTGGTTCTCTAGAAAATCTGAACACACTGGGCCTTCTCCATCGCTTTCTTTTGCCACATGGTGGTCCTGCAAATAGCCTGGAGCCTTCAGCTACCAGCCGGGCCAGAGAGCCTCTCCTATTTCAGGCCTCACTAAAGGAAGATAAAAATGTCTAAGTGAACAACAAAGGCCCTAAAGCACAAAGATGAATTTTGGCATGAACTGAACATTTTGGCTGAACCAGTACCTTCTACAGGATGTGCATTTAGGTACACAATAAGGTACACCACAAGCATAGTCTCAAGCAGCAAGACGAACATTCAAAGCCCAATTAAACGGGCAAGTTTTTCCACTAGTTTGCAGACTAACTAGTAGTGTTGGATTGGATCCTAACATAAAATGATTTAACAATTTAATTAAAGAGGAAGGCTATTTGTTTATTCTGCAAAAGCGCACTAGTAGGCAGGAATGAAGTATCAATAACAAATGTGAGGGAATTCTTTCCCACACTCACATGCTCTAATAACACCCATTAATTTCAATAAGTAATCATTTTGGTCAAAGTGGAGTTACACTTCCAGTTTTAAATTAGACAATTTGAAATTTTCTTCACTAGGTGTCAGAATAATTTGTTTTATATAAAAGCCTGAGAGTCAGAAGTGAAGATAGACTTGCTCACTATGTAAATGATGGGGGTTTATTTCTTAAATTTCTAAGCCAATCTGTTTTTTCGCAAAACCATTTACAATTGACTATTAATTTGCATACTCAAAAAGCTATTAATGAAAGCAATGTAATTTCTTCTTCTCCAGCACCCTGTATGAGTGCCTAATTCAGTGTCTTCAATAAACTGAACGTTGGGGTGATTCATAAATACAGAGAATGCATTTTCTTTTTTTATTTAGCTACCATTAAACTGAGTTTATGGCTGATGAGTTTAAATGAAAATTACAACAGCTGTATTTAATTTTTATCCGCATGTGTTGAATTAAATTAATATTGAATTTTATAGGATGTGTTAGTACAGTTAAAGTGTCTATGAACAGACAAATAGTGAAGTATGGGCATTTCTTCTTTACTTGAGTGGTTTTATTATGCCATTTCATTTTTCCCCACTGCTTTAAATAAAAAACAACACTTTTTTTACATGTAACATAAAGAGTAGGAACATGAAAAATAGGTAACATTGATGCAAGTTCTTTCTAAAGGAAGGAAATTGATTTCCCTGTAGATATCTGTATTGACGGAGCAGGAAGAGTTAAAATGCAAGCTGCATGCTAATACACAGAAAAGCAAACTTCATTACTTACACCAGCATAAGTGAGACCACAATCTCATTCTCAATTCAAAAGTGTGGATGAAAGGCTGATTCTCAAGTTGCTTTTGTGTCAAGTTTTGCTGTGTTTTCTCCTTTCGGCAAAGACTACTAAAGAACTTACACAGAAAAAATGCTTTCAAGGAGGCTGGACAAATGATTATTCAATTATTTACAAGCTAGAGCTATTTTGCTGAGAGTTCAGTGAGGAAGGCAAGGATTCCTCAAGACACTGATACTTACAGGCCCATCTCTGGGATTTGAGATAATAGGATGCTGCAAGTAAGTATGCATGCAGATGTTCAAAATATGCTCAAGTATATCCTTTGGTTTCCTCCCAGAAGAGGCCTGGATATACCTGGAAATTGTTTTCCTTACTTGTTTCTTGCAAAAGAACAAAAAGAAGAAATTCTCACAGATACCAGCAAGTTGAGATACCAAACTGTCATCTTCCCTATCTCTTACTTGTTGCCTAGAGTTTTAAATAATGCTACAGGTATATCTAACTTTCCTTTAACAGCAGATTAAATTCTGAATATGTGTATTCTGATATGGATGCCTATATTACCTTTAAATGAAAAATAAGGTGAGATCATTGATCCCCTCATTGGTATAAAGCTCATTGCTTTATACCAGCTCTTTGTTGGAAAGACTGTGTTATTTATCTTGGAATCGACTCATAAGCTTAAAGGTGAAA
>JBCJKH010046545.1:32248-44594 GCA_039877255.1 Loriculus beryllinus | reverse complement strand
CTAGTTCCAACCCCCCTGCCATAAGCAGGGACACCCCACACTAAACCATGCCACCCAAGTCTTCGTCCAACCTGGCCAGGGAAATTACATTGCCTTTTCTTTTAAAGCTATATAAATGCAAAAGCAAAGAATAAGCTTTACAGAACAGCTATGGAGATGGTGAATTAATAGTGTCTAATGGAAGGAGAACTGAACCTGAGCTCTTGGTCTATCATATGATTCTGGCTATGTGTCCGTTCCCTGAGAAAGGCAAAACTGGGTGCAGGGAGCTGGTTTAGCGTGTTGCATTCTCTCTTTCATGCATTATACCTGCTCTAACAAGCATTTCTAAGAGAGCCATTGAGACTGGCATAATCTTATGCTCTCTAGCTTGTGCTAGCATTTCCTCCTGGGTATTAGAGAACTGGAAAAATTAGAACCTTTTTGGAGCATACTTGGTCAAAAGGCTCTTTATAGTTCTAAAAGCTCTAAAATGGTGGAAAAGTGACACCAACACTCTTCCTTCCTGGAGAAAGGCCTCCTGCTCTTGTGACTTCCCCTGAGGCTGTAGAACTGAAACACCTTTTCCTAACTTTTGACATGCTTTTGGCATGCTTTATCACTTGCTACACAGATAATGCCAGAGCTGGGATATAGTGTCAGCTTCTTTGATGGGCATATTTGATAGTCCAAATAGAAAAGTTATTAGCAAGAGATACCATAAGACTTCTTCACTGAAAATTTGCCTTCTGTTTGACTGACTTGTTTTTGTTCTAAATATTTTTCTGTTCAACGTTTCTAAAAGAAAGTAAAAGGACACCTGTTGTTACCCACTGCATAACAAGGGATGCTACTGACTCCAATGAAGAGTTCTGCATGTGGAACCCAGGCAGGATTTCACCTCTGCAACTCACATCTATGGACTGATAGATTTCCAGTAAACAAGCAAAGCTTATCTCTGTGGGGGAAATTTGGGTCAAGCTGCCTTTCTACCTATATCCTTGAAAGGATACTGAAGTGAATGGAAATTTGTTAATGCATGTGTAAGGCATTTGCTTTTTAGTTAAGTAAAATAATATGAAATACAGAGACTTGGGCAGGGTACTGTTGATCCCAAAACACAGAGTAATAATTTCTATTTTCCTCTAATTAAAGTAATGTTACTGTGAGGGGTACAGTCTGTCTGTAAGGCTGGCACACTGCTCTATTGAGTTATGGCTCTACTAGCTTCTGCCAAAAGGCCAAACAATTTCATTTCTCACATTCCCACTACTTCGTTTGCTACCACTAGCTTATTACAACCGGTGAATTTCCAGGATTTTGTTATTTCCTATGCACTGACACAGAATGTAATCTTCTGAACAATATACGTTGCTTGCAGCATGAGTGGAGACAGTATCTGCCTGCTTCGTTACTCCTTTTTAAATGAATTTTTGTCACATCTACCCATCTCTCCACAACAATACCTGATTTTCATTTCTAAGCCCAGTAGCCATGTCTACTTCTCACCTGCTCCTCCTGCCTTGATTCCTTTGGAATGTGCTGGGTGACTTTACTTGGCATGGTGGCAGCAAATGCTGCTACCAGAGAGTGATGGAAAATCCAGGTGTTGGGTGCCTCTCCTGTTTCAGATAGGTGGGTATATCGAGAAAGACATGCTTTCTTGAAGCCTGCAAACTTTCCTTGGATGCAAAGCATATCCATCAGTTCAAGCACATACAAAAAGCACATCTGAGACTGTAAGGGGAGTCGATTTCCTCAAACTAACACATAGGAAGGTGGCTACCAGAGCCACCACTCTGTCATGTCTTTCAGAAGGACTTGATATGAATTAGGATCAATGTTGAAGGAGACAAGGAAGTGCCAGGCTAATCAAGAATGGTGGGTTTGCATGGCCATGATACACTATTTGTTCTGTGCTCGCCATCGCTGTTTCAGAAAAGACACCTTCAGCTCCTTTGCCTTTACCAGATAGAAATCAAACACCTGCAAGGCAGTACAATAGCACTGCTTCCTTTTTTTCTGGGCATGTGCAGCACAATTAAGCAATACAGAGGAGGAAAAAGAAAGAGAATTTGGAGAATCTGGATGAAGTGGCACTGATAGTTGTCACCTTTACTTGTTAGTTCAGAGTTGGATTTTGGGGCAGTGTGTAGTGGTAGATATGGCCTGGCCCTGGACAGGAGAAGCTAGAGCTCCAGTGTACCAAGCAGCTCTCATTCCTTCCAACCATCTGCTTACACAGGAGTCTTTTTTGCAAAACTAAGGCTGGAGTTGTCTTGGAAATTAATTCCCCTAAGTCTTGGTTCTGCCCAACAGTCCATGCAGCGGTAGCTCTGACCCTATGCACATGCAACCAGACACTTCCTATCTGAAATCTGGGCTTTCTTTGCTCCCCAAAAAGTAAAATAGCTGCTCCAGAACGTACATATAGAACCTTGTAAATTCAGACACACATCAAAACCTTTTATTGTAAAACATTCCTGTCTGAATAATGACTCATTCACTCTAGGTGCTTTATATGATCAAAGTGGAGGTTAATTCCTCGGTTTGAGAATGGCATTGGGAAGGGAGCATAGAGCTTTCCTGATACACAACAACATTAAGCAGGTGAGACCTCCTTTCTGGAGGCAAAATGGGTTGTTTAGGATTTGAAATGTTGCCTAACTTGTTTTCAACATTGATGGCAAAACAGGCTGTAGAGGAAGAGGTTGTTGTATTACCTTTATATTGCTTTTAGACAATTCTAAAATGTCTGCTAATAGATTTTAATGCAGCTTCTAATAATGGTTATTATTGATCATAAATAACATGCTCATTTTCTTAAGTCTTGTTTAAGAAAAGGGCTGTAGAAGAGCTACAGATACTGGTAAAGAGACTGTTCCTGCCCTGAAATCTATATAAACTGAAGGAGCAATGACAGTTTACACTAAAGATTTGGCCCACATTTTCCAGAGAGGCTGAATATACAACATAAAGGAATTCCAGAGAGACTGAATATACAACGTAAAGGAAAAGGAAGCCATAGTGTTTTGACAGAAGCAGGTTAAGCAGTTTTATGATAGAGGTTCTCTCAACACTGGGCTATGAAGGCAAGAACACAAGCCTTTTTTTCAGACGTACCTGTTGGTCATGATGAAAAACGTTGGCAGCATCTCATACTGACATATCTAGCTTGGGAGGCCTGCTCAGAAAAATCCTTCATCAGAGCAGCAGCTGTCTCCTTCCCCCGAGCAAATTCCTTTAAAGCTGTCAAAGATGCTGTAATCAGACTAGGTCATCAAAACCGGTCCTCCTGAGGACTGGAAATAAGATCCAGAGATGAGCATTCAGCTACATGTGTAAGGTCTAAAACACTAAAGTTTCCATTGAAATTAAATGAAGGGACTGTAATTGCTGCAAAAGAAAAGCGAAGCAATCATTAGAAGAGCCCGAAAGCTTTCAAACTACCTCCTGAAACAATGCTGGCTGTAGAGCAGGGATCTATGTAATGCATAACAGAATCTGATAACAGAGTAAAGCTTTCACTAGGAAACCGACTTAAGAGAACTATTAGAGCATATGCCTGCGCGGCTCCAGGAGCTAAGGCAAATTTTAATAGAGATTTCACCACACAGTTGAGTAGTTTTATTACCAGATTAAGTGAAAAAGGTTAATAAAGTAATAAAAATGGATTCTTTGTCTTCTTGATTTCAAAACATGTAACTGTGGTCAATATGTTTAATAATTTGTAAAAAGAGTGGAACAAAGCACAATAGCCATGGTGACCACTGAGAGGGCATTGCTGTGCATTTGCACCACCTCTCATACTTTTGCTTGCATCAGCAGTTTCACAATGTCCATAAACTGTCAGTAAGAAAGAGAAAATGGCCTGAGTTACAATTTGATGCAATGTTTACTGCTGTTCCTGCAGTTACATCTGGGATAAGTTTGGCCTAGATTTGACTAAATCCAATCTTGGATAAAATTAAAGGGCATTAGTGTATTTTAGCTGTGTTTACAGTATACTGTTTGCAGTGTCTCTGATTGTAGGTGATTGATCCCTGGTTGAGGAATAGTATTAGAATAAATAGATCAAAACGTGTCTTTAATATTTCTGCAATGCTCTGGCATTATACAAGATACCGTTTTCAAAATCTTTCCTATCAGCAGAGTGCATGGTGCATGTCTTATCTTTGTATAACTGCAGAACAAATGACGATTAAACACCCTGCCTCCTAGGTGGGAATAGCTGGGGAAAATCATTGATCTGACACTTGATGTACTGAAGGTGTACTTTGGTGCCACTGGGCTTACAGCTGCCCAGGAGGATCAGGCAGGGCCTTGACCACTGTGATGGGCGCAGGCGAGAGGAGGGAAGAGCATGCCAGGGTGTCTAAACTGAGGACAGCAGAGTGTATTTAGGGGGAAGAATCTCCAGGGCAGGAAAGATAGAAAATGGAGGTAATATTCTCCACTGAGCTTCTGAAGATAGTTGGAGAAGAGACTGCTGGAGTGTAGGAGAGGTGGAAGTGTGCCACAAGAGCAGGGGGATCTCTAAAGCAGTTAGGTAGACCCCGAAGCAGTAAGACATAGGGAAAGCTGAGGAAAGCAAGGAGTGGATAGCAGTTCCAGGAGGTGGATCATTAGTGATATTGAGGAATCCATTTCCCATTTCTGATCACTGTGTTCATCAAAATCTCTGAGAGTGTTACCACAACTGGCTCTGTGCTGCTTTTACCATCTATCACAAGGGGAAACTGAGGCACCAGATTACGAAGTGACTCATCCAAAGCCAGCAGCAGAGCTGAGTCCTAGGGTCAAGTAATTCCTCTACCCACCTCCTACAAAATACCCTCTACCAGGGGCAAATGACTGCTTTGAGATGCTACAACCAAAGGCTTCTGCAAGCTGTGAAGCTCACAGCTATTGAAGGAGAACACACAAAGAACAAGCAGACCATAGAAACTGGGAAATGCTGCAAGTTTGTCAATGGCATCTTGACAGGCTTGAGAGCTGCGCCTGTGTGAGCCTCATGAAGTTTAACAAGGACAAGTGCAAGGTCCTACACCTGTGCTGGAGCAATCCCAAGCACAAACACAGGCTGAGTGGAGACTGGATTGAGAGCAGCTCTGAGAAGAACCTGGGAGCAGTTCAACATGACTCAACATGACCCAGCAGTGTGCACTCACAGCCCTGAAAGACAGTCGTGCCCTGAGCTGCATAAAAAGGATTGTGACCAACGGGTGAAGGAGGTGATCCTGCCCCTCTGCTCTGCTCTCATGAGAACCCCCCCCTGCAGTACTGCATCCAGCTCTGGGGCTGCAAACAGAAGAGGGTCATGGACCTGTTGGAGCAAGTCCAGAGGAGACCACAAAGATGCTCAGAGGGCTGGAGCACCTCTCCTACGGAGACAGGCTGAGAGATTAGGGGTTGTCCAGCCAGGAGAAGGCTCTGGGGGAACCTTATGGCAAACTTCCAGCACTTAAGGAGACCTACCAGAAACCTGGGGAGAGACCTTTTGCAAGAGCATGTAGTGATAGGGAATGGCTTTATACTGAAAGAGGGTAGATTCAGATTAGATATTAGGAAGAAGTTCTTTGTTGCCAAGAGAAGATATGACTGTGAATGTGAACACTCCCATCCCTGTCAGTGTCCAAGGCCAGGTTGGATGTGCTTTGAATAACCTGATATAGTGGAAGGTGTCCCTGCCCATGGCACGGTGTTGGAACTAGATGATCATCAAGGTCCCTTTCAACCAAAACCATTCTATGATATGATTCTGTAATATGATATAAATCCTTTAACACTGTAGAACAACTCTGTATAAGTTTTGCAACGAGGCAGACAAGTTTATGGAGCAGATAGCAGAGTATTGCAATATATATATATAAAGACATATGCTTGCCTGATCACCCTCAAAGAGCAACACTCACCAGAGGCACTGTGCTTGAGTGAGCTGTGGGACTTCCTCAACTGTTTATCCTGGCGAAGAATATTTAACAGCTCAGTCAACTCTCTGAAGCTCAGCTGAAGAGCCACAGTGTCAAAAGCACAGGAGGTGGAGCCAGTGAAATAAACACAAGGATACCTTGATTTTTTTCTATGTCTAATTATATATATGTTCAGAATTTCTGGGAGTCAATTATAACCTTAAAGTCGCTTTTCCTTCCTTAGAGGATTTGTCCTTGAGTTAAGCAACCAAGAACAAAACAAGTGTCTTTATTTTGCAGGTCCCATGTCACATTATTCCCATATCAAATCTGGCAGCTTCCAGCCTTCCCGACACTATAATTAGAGCATCATGCAGTCATCAAAATAGCACTGACCCTCACCACAGCACTGCCCTGACTTTGCAGCTCACATCTGTCACACGTCAGCTCTTTGCTCACGTAAAGCAAATGCAGGGAGAGGATGAGGGGTTTGTATTTTGGTTGTGACTGACCTGCAGCCTGGGTCCACATACTGTTCTGGCCCCTGTATATTTGTCCTATGTTATCGGAGGCAGGCTGTGCTCCTGTTTGCTTCTGGAATGGGATACCCACGTGAAATGGGGAGCTACAGAAAAGAGATACTTTAATTTGACATCCTTTCATCCAGGCTATGTCTTGAATTAGTGTAGTGCATGAAACTTGGTTCTTCTGTCAACATTTCATTAGGATTTGGTATACATGAATATGCAGGCAGGCTGTGGCTGACTGTAAAGACTGCTGATTTAGGGAGAGCTGAGGACCCAGGATAAATTAACGCAGCCTGGTTTCCTTCAATTCATGTTGTTTGCCTGGGCTTCCAGCTCCAGAATCCCCTCACTGAGCACTGTGGAGTCCTGTCAGCTTCCTGAGGCCCTGTAAGGGCTGGGATGAGAGGGAGGAACAGAGGGGCTCCCTGACAAGCAAGAGCTGCCACATTGTAGGCTGACGGGCTAAATTTGCCCTCTATCTGCTTTGAATAGCTAGGTACACTTCAAGTGCTCTCAGTGTTTTGCTGAATTTCATTTAGAAGAATTTATCCTCCTTGGTAAACGGAGTGAATAAGGAGCCAGGAAAGGTGTAGGCAATCAGAGAGAGCAGTAATCCTACCCTAAGACCTACGAAGCAGATGAACTAATAGCTCTCTGACAGGCATTCTCCAGGGAGCCAGGGTGGCTACCATAGCTCAAATATCTGCGTTTTATGTGGCTGAGAAGACACTGAGGCTGGGTCCTCTTCTGAGTGGGACCAGGCTGGTGTAAGGAGCTGGTGCCTGTGGTTTCATTGCTGGGTGCGCATCGGATTCAGCTGCCTTGGGAACTGTAGGCTGTGGGGTTCAAGTGCCCTGTCACATAGGGAACTGGGCATGGACCAGGACTTGTGTCTTATTCCCCACTATCGTTACCACACATAGGCTACCATGCTGCAAATGCAGCATCCCCTTCCTCCCTCTCCTGCTCCTTCCCATGTTCACCAGCCTAAACTGGAAAAACTGCAGAAGGTTCAGCTTCATTTCATCTCCTCTTTATGTCAGCCACCTGGCAATAATTAACAGCAAATCCATGCTTATTCAGATGGAGTAAAAGCGTGAGCATTTTCACTCTGTAAGATTTCCTCTATCCCAGGAAAGAGTGTCTCTCACTAACTGAAAAGTCAAGATTCAGCTTCTCTGATATTTGCTGCCCTACAGATACCCCACCTGAGTACCTCACCCCAGGCTCACACTACAATCAAGAGAGACAAGCAAGGGCTTTGAGGGACAATTCATCCACCCTAATTTAAATGTGTACATCAGCAGCAGATGAGTCCTACCATTGTAGGTGACTGCTCCCCTCCACATAGCATGAAGAACTAGCTCTGGTGCAGATGCGTCCGCTCGGCCAGCTGGATCACACTAACCTTACACTCAAGCAGAGAAATATTATTTTCCTGGAGGCCAGAATGACATTTTAATATGTATTGCTGGGAGGCATAGGAGTGGAACATCTCTTCAGTGAGACCTTTCACCGGATGCAAGTTCACTGTGGTTAGTCTGTTGGGCTTCAAGGGGAAGGACAACAAGGGTTTACCAAAGTGCAAACTAACCCCTGTATTGATGCAGAGCTATTCAGGTGAGCTGCATGCGCCTTGCATTGGCACCTCTGTACAGCTTTCTTTCTCTCTGTAACTGTGTGTTCAGAGACTTCATTTTAAATGCAAACCAAGGCTTTCCCTGCTCTTTTGAAATCTCTCTTTGTTTATCAGAACATCACTTACATTTTCTTCTACTTTTATGGGTGGTTTGCATTTCCATGTATGTCAGCAGTGTACAGAACAGACATCTGAGTGGGTGAAGTGGAATTTTGATATATAGGCGGAGAGTGCATTATCAGTAAATTCAAGAGACTAAATCTGCCATGGAGAGGACTTCTTTTGTTTTCATCATCAAGTCAGACATTATATCCTGTCAAACATCCCAAGGGGCTCTTTTGCTGCAGGCACCAGAGGTAATTACTCTGCTCAGCACAGTATGCTCAGCATAAAGTGAATTCAGAAATTCACTGTATGCTGAAGTCTTCATCTTACAAAGCCTTCAACTGTTGTTCAAATGCAGGATACAAGTGAAAGAGAGTAAAAATAAGAATTAATCCATAGTCTTAATTGCCTTGTGATATCCCTGGTTTTTTTTTCAGTGCAGGCTGTGAGGTTATTCATCTGAACTTCTGCTGCCATAATCTCATGGATGAGGATGGTGTTACATGGTGAAATTTTCAGATTTGGTTGCAGATTTTGGTTCAGATTTTGGTTTCAAACATCAGCTGGCAGCATCCTGTCACTACTATGACTCCTTTGTCACCTTCCAACCCTCCCAATAGTTATAACACTTGATACTAAAAGAGGAATGGATTCTCCTTCTTGCCTTTGTCCCCTTGCCTGGTGGATTATGTAATGAAGAGGTGGCCTCTCGCTCTTTGACACCCTGGCATTGCTCCTGGTCCTTGGTCTTTATATGGTGTTCGTTGCCCTTCCACAGAGACTGACCATGGACAAATCCCTTACCCCAGCGTCCCTACTTCATTGACACCATTGCTGCCTACGACGTTACCACCATGCAGGTCACTTGTTGCTGGCTTAAATATGCTCAGTTATGGTGGTGTTTGTGATGAGCCACCAGGTCACCTCTGCAGTACATCTGTTCCTTCACTGGGAATGTTCATTTGCTGAAGGTCTCTTCTCTTTTTATGAAGTCAGCAAGTCCTGTAGTGCAGGAAATTACTTCAGATAACAGCATTTTACAGCATACAGTTGGCTTTAGACTGTGCTGGTGCCATCACTGTGACACTAGCCTATGGCAAACCAAGCCATGCCTCTGCAGCAGTTTTTAAACAGAGCCCTCAACCTGGAGAGGAGCATGTCATGATGGAATGCTGTCCCTCCTTCTTCTTCCAACACCCCTGCAGCACTTCTACACTTGACAGAGGTCTGATGAGCAACTGATTTTTGACCCTCTTTCTGACTTCGTGGGTCGATAGTGAACCACTGCTGGCATGTCTGAATGAAGCTCACAGAAGCATGTGGTGCAGACACATATGGTGCAATTGACTAAAGAAATATACTGTTTAGTTAGCTCCACAAAGCAGAGGGAGACTCACTGAACAGCCATCTATTTATGAATAAATATGTCTATTCATAGGGGAGATCACATAAAACAATGGGTTGGCAGTGGCTGGTAATTTAAAATGCAGCAGGCAGACTGTTGCTCACATTAGTAACCTACGAGACACACCACTTAAATAGCACAACCAGCCCCAAACAGCCCTTTGGGAATTACTGAACCATTTGTGGTCCGCTTTATTCTTAGAGAAATTTGCTCTGAAGACTCCACCGGATCTGTTTTCTTTATTTGAAGAAATTTAATACCTGCAAGTGACTATGGTTTCCTTTCAACCATATACTTTTAATTTACAGAAAGACACATATAGTCAACTCTTAATATTATTTACTTTGGGTTACTGATACAGTAAGAATATTTAAAAGTCCAGTATTATGCAATTTGTTTCATTATTTTTGTGATTTCTTTTTATCTCCAATATGCAACAGATTCTTCCCCCACTAAATTTGGAGCTAAACTGTATGCATTTCTCATGTATCGATTGTGCCTTGTCCTAAACATTAGTGCTTGTATTATCCCCTTAACTTTGCAAATACCATCTGTTGTACCACACAGACTGTAATGAGGGGCTGTGTTTATACGGTGGTCTTTCTTCTAACTACGAGCCATATGGAAAATGAGGAGTAGTTCTTAAGCTTAAAGTAAGAGGTGGACTTCTGAGAAGCAAATCAGTAGATCCTCATCTGGCCTCAGCTACAAATGAAAGTATCTCTGTTAAATGCAATGAAAGGTGCTAATTCAGACCAATTTATCTAAACATTAACTTGAGCATGATCATAAAGCAGAGTAATGGCACAACTGAAAAAGTTAATGGAAAAGCTAGTTTTACTTTTTTGTAGTTAAATAAGGCATTGTCTGTTAGAGGATAACACTAACATATTCTTAAAGTGGCTTATGCAAAATTTCTGTTTCTAATCCAGACTAGAATAAATATGATCTCAAAAATACTAGGAGGAAAACTGACTTTTAAATCCACAGATAAAATGTGAACTTGAATAGGATGACTAACTGACCTCTGATAGCTAGTGGGGAGGATTACAATCTGCCTAAGGCACTCTCCATTCATTTAGCGTGGGCATAAGAAACAAAGAAACCAAAGGTAGGGAAAACAGCACAAGGATGGACAGCAGAAATACAGAGGTGCCACAGTCCCAAAGCTCTTAAACTAAGTGGTAAAAAGAAGTAAGTCAAAGTGCTTGATGGCCAGGAACAGGATCCCTGGGAGAGCAGTGATCCCTGGGAGAAAGCAGGAATGGAGGGGAGGAATGGAGGGTTGAATTCAGAAGGTGAATTGAACTGTCTACAAAAAAAAATCCTTTCTTCTCCTCTGTCAGCAAAGGGAGCCAAGGAATACTGACCTCTAACAGGTGCCTGTGGTGGGTCTCCGTTAGCTCCTGACAAGACTGTCTGAGCTTGCAATCTCTGAGTGTCCAGATATTTTCTAATGAGGGTGCCTTTTGGCATTAGAATAGCCTGCATTCTCATGCTGAGGGCCTCAGGGTCACTGGTATCCACTTTGCCTGGGTCCTGCTAAGGTCTAACACTGCAGAAGATGTGTTATTTGCATGCTCAGCCCCATCCCTTCTGCTTGCAATGGTGCAGTGGCAGACTGCCAAAAACACCTCTGATTGGACCAAGACAGCTGGTTTTGAGTACAGTGTTTGATCAGCCTGTCCCAAATCTGCTCGTGGTCCCAGGCCAGGGAGGTTGTTGTAGAGGAGCCTGCTCTTCCCTGCTACTTACAGTTAATGAGGAGCTGCACATCTGTCAAAGCAATGCACTGGAAATGCCTTCAGAGACACTTTCTTGTTAGTTTGGTTTTGGCAGCCTCAGTCCCTTCGTGCCACAATCATTTTAACCAGTGACACGCTAATAATTTCTGACACTTCTACTTCTTTACCACAGTCAAGCTGCAATAAAACATGAAATCCCTCCGAGGCTTCCACCATAGCCTGTGCAGAAGTGTTTGCCCGGAGAAGGCAGAGCTACTATACCCCCACATGGGAATGTCTTTGCATCTGGGCTTCATGCATCAGTGAGAAACCAGAGGAAACAGTGAGGGGACAAACTGTGACAACATCCTGTGACTCCTAGACAACCAAGAGACTTTTGCAGCAGGAGGAATAAAGGCAATAGATGATGCAAAGGGCTCAGACAAGCTATGCAACACTGGCAGTTGAGCAAGTGACTGCAGGTCCAGCATAAACATTCATGTGTGCTCTCACTGATAGTGGCAACTGCGAGATAATTCAACTTATCTGATGTTGTACTGAGGGATCTTCACTAGGTCACACTATTGTCCATCTTTTGCATATTAGGAACACTTATGTAGACTGATACCAGAACTCCCCTGATGTGCAGTAGGGTTTTTAGATGTTATTAAAGTGCACGTCTCTGTAGCTCTGGAAGACAGAAAGATTAAAGAAGTTTACACTTTCTATGGAAAAAAATAATGGAGACTGACTTTAAAGCAGGCAAATCACACACTGAAAAGTGTGCATTGTATTAGATGTCCAGGGCAATGCTGGTAAATTCACAATGACACAAGAGTTCCAGCCAGACAATGTTCAAACTATGGAATAAGACAATAAAAAATTCTTTTGGCTTGGAGTCGAAATGGAGATTTAGAGATTGATAGATTTATTTTTTTTTTAAGTTCAGAAAGAGGTGTATTATTTGATTACCTCCATAGCATTGGCTCTCTGGTGGCTGTAAAAAGTGAAATAAAAGGCTGCCTTCCCAATGATATGGGCTCATGACTAAGGAA
>JBCJKH010046542.1:13344-29834 GCA_039877255.1 Loriculus beryllinus | reverse complement strand
TTTTCTCTAAACAGTCTGCACACTGGAGAGGAGTTTGTAGACAGGACTTTGCAACCAGCTCTGTCCTCCACCTCTCACCCTGCCTATGCCACTGAAAGGGGCTATTGTTTTAATTGGGAGCTAAACAAATTTTCAATATTAAGCATAATAATAAGAATTTTGTTTATGGTGTCAGGGGATGAAGGTCCTTGTGTCACCACAGAAGTCTTCAAACACTGTTTTCATGACAGGCAAAGTTGATCTTTAATCCTATGTACAGCAAGGGTCACTTCTAGAAATGCACCTTTGTATGGGCAAGACGGACTGTCATTTACACAGGTTTTAATGTGTTAGTTTTGTTGTTCTGTTACTCATCAAATTAGTTCTTACAACAGCAGTCACAGAAACACTGTGCAAATGCTACCTGAGCTTTGCATGGTTTGTTTTTAGTGATTTATGCTTTGTGAATACTGACTATTCAGTAAGACTTTTAATTTGTTTAAGAGTTAAAATCTGCTTTCAGCAGCCTTACTTGCAAAGATCAAAGGCTTGCATGACTTTATTCATCTTTTGCCATCACTGTATGGAGATTTTGTGGAACCATTTCTCAGGGAAATATGAGTTACTGCTATTCCTTTGCCTCTCACTGGGAGATGAAAAAGGAGTCCAAGGTACTGCTTGTAAGAAATTACTATATTTATTGGAAATGGTGTCTAACCTGGAAGATTTGGTCTGTTTATATGTAGATGGTCTGATTTTTCTGTTCCTTCATAATGGTTTTGAAATATGGGGAGACTGAAGATACAGGTGAAAGGCAGCAGCTGAGCAGCAGTGCTTGTGGATTCCATAGATGCCTTTGCCTTCTGGAAGTTGAAGAACAGGGACACTTTATGTCCCAGAGAGCTTAAGCAAAGAGGACAATTTTTATAAAAGGGTCAAGCACTTTGAGCCAAATTTATCCGGTTTGTATTTGTAAAACCTTATTTGTTCTGTGGATGTAACTAGAGATTGTTGCCTCTGAATCTATAAAATAGGGGTACCAAATCTGAAAGCTACACCTAATATTACAGTGAAGAAAAACCTGCTTTCTCAGAAGAAATTGAATTACTCCATAGCTGTTTCTGAAAAGTACTCCTATATTTAGCACTTATGTGCCTGGCCTGTTAATTGGGTGGCATATGCACGTTTCCATGCACAGCATCCTATATTGTCACTGGAAATACTACAAAACCTGATCCTAGAGCTCCTTTGTTGGCCAAAGAGTATGTTGGATTTCAAATTGTGCCAGTTTAAAGATGCTGCTAGATGTACCTGGTCTGTTGTATTATGGTTAAATCTGTTTGTTTTTTGTTTTGATTTGTTTTGTTTTGTTTTTTTTAACTGGTATTATTCATTAAGGAGCATAGTCTGGGTCTGATATAATCTGTTATTTTTCCTGGAATTGTAGAGCTCTAAATAGGATCCAAGACTTCATTATGCTGTGAGTTTTGCATGCACAATACAGTCTCTGCCTGAATAGGCAAGGGGGGCAAGAAGGGAAGGAGGATAGAATTACTATTATCCCCTAGGATAAGGAGGATAAAGCCAGGCTTTTCCTCCCACCTCTTTTTAGAGTCTCGACTAAGCTAGGAGCCTAGTCTTTGTGGATTCTTTGCATTGCTAAAGCACTTCTTTCATTGCTTATAAAATTATATTTGGGCAGCTCAGCTAAGAGTGAGAGCATGGAAATCTAAGCCAAAGATGCAAAGGGCTTTGCCCAAAGTCACATGTGAAGTAAACTAATGGCAGACACATTGCAGCATAGTTTAGTAGGCGATCCATATGGAGTATGTAACGCTACTGTATCACTGTATGTCACCACTGGAGTCAATTTGATAACATACACCCATCCCCTCCACAAAAATATGGAATAACTGCTCCTGATATTTATTGGCTAATGAGCCAAACCTCCTACAGCTAGGAGCTGGTGATCACCCCATGGACGTATTGCCTGCAAAGGACTTTAGGCATGAGAAAGTGCCTTTAGAGCCAGTGCACAGAGGTGAACAAGCTACTGTGAGTTATCTGGGCTGCAAACTTGCTGCCTGACAGCTGCTCTGGTATAACTGCTGCATGCAGGCTGTCATCTCATGGGTTACAAATGTCCCTCGGTGACAGATGTGAAAAGCATCAGTATCAGCAGTCCCCAAAGCTGAGTAGCTGTAAGTCCCATCCCCTTTGCTTACCCCTCACTGTGTACTTCATTCATTATTCTGGCAAAACTTTAAAAGCTCTTCCTCTGCTTTTGTACTGGCAGGGTAACACCAGTGTTTCAATTTCTTACTAATTACGCTAGCTGGATCATAGTTGCTAAGTCTTGTTTGAATGATAGTCATGGTTTACTCTGGGTTCCTCATAAAATAAAGGAACTGAGTTTATCATGAATGTGGCTGACACTCCTCCACGCTAGCACTCATTCACCACGGCCCCGGACCAACAGGCTTAAAAATCTGATGCATTATTTCCATCCCCTGTCAGCATAAATCAGCTACCTGTAACAATGCCAGAATCACTACTGTATTTGAATGATAGAATCTCCTGATAAGCAGAACTTGTGATTTACTTTTCAGAAATTTAGAATTCTGGACTGCAACCAAATGATTGTGATAGAGTTTATATGAATAAAGGTTTTTTTTTTCATTTTCTCTTGAACTTTACCTCTTCTTTCTGCCTGAGCAAATACCTCCTTGCTAAAGGAAAAGAGAGATAATGGCTTCTGTGTACTATAATTAATGAACTTTCAGCAATTCGGAGCAAATCCAAGATTGCTGCCAACAGCCAGATGGAAAACAGTGTTAATGACATGTTCAAAGAAAAGTATGTTGTTTTGATAGGGGATGGTTTAAAGACTTTAATCTCTATTGTTCTGAGGACTAATGGCATGGATAATTCCTTAAGTGAAGCCATTTTTAAACAAAAATTATCTTTTTCCATAAGCAGGAAAGAGCAAACTAAAGAGTACCAAATGCATTTTCAAAGCTTCGGCTGATATATATGCTTTATACTAACCCTTTGTTATGTGGAGTCAGATGTGTTTAAATCTCATTTCTGCAGTCTGCCAGATCATTAAAAGTCTGGACATTACTACTGCTGGTGGGTACAAATCATAAAATTGGTGGTCATGGAAACTAGAGCCAGGATGGCAAGATGAGGGTGGGGAGAAGTTGCAAGAAGTTGGGAAGAACAGGCAAGACAGACAGGTACAGAACAGTAAGAGTTAGGCTTTAGAGAAACTGCAAAATTAGATTCCTCCACTTGCTCTTCCTCTGCTAAAGAGTCTGGGTTGGTACTGAGGGCTCCCAGATCCCAGGCTTGTTTTGCTGCCTCTACGTATCTCTCAAGCCACTGCCAAAGTAGGTGGTCCTTAGGTCCTGGCTATCCCAATAGACAGTGCCAGCAAATCCATATATCTGCGTCCATGTTGCGTTACCTGCCTCCAAGGCCCTGCCTTTTGCATGTGGCCACAGTGAGAGTGATGAAGGGAAGGGGTGCAAGAAGGTCTGCCTTGGGAGCTCTACCAGTGAGGCACTTGGGCAGCCTTGAGACTCTGAGAAGCTATAATGGCAGTGTCCTCCTTCTTCGACAAATGGTTACAGAGACAACCTGCCCAGGAATATCCTCACACAAATCTACAATGAAAATGCTAAAGATGTGTAGAGATTATCTCCCCGTGAGTCAGAGATTACTGTTTAATGTACATTTTCATTTTCCCTTGATCTGGCCACAAATATCCCAAACACTGGGTCATGTTTAACCTTTCTTGAGACATTATTCCCCATGACACATTACTGTGAAGAATCTTTTCATATTCAGCCACCCTGCTCCCCTCTTTAAACAGCTTTTTTTTTTTTTAATCTACTCTGTACATATCCAAACTCCTTAATTTCACAGTACTTTTGTTCCTCCTCACCTTTCTGAAGAGGAAGATTTATAAGGAGAGATCACAGGAGGTTGCCAAGCGTCCTACAGCCTGTCCTCATTAGTTCTGGTCACAGTCTGTTTCAGGTGATGGGGGCCAGGCAGCCTTCCCCACCTTAGCACTGTAGCTGCATTTAGCCCTGCCTTCAGCTGTACTTCTTGTCTGGTCACGAATCACCATACTGTTATCCTTCTGATAATGCTTTCTAGAGCTAAGAGGCATACTCCAGGGGCTCTTGTTCCAGTAGACTACAGACAGGGAGAGAGACTTCTTCTGGGCTTGGTGTGTTTTGTCTCCTCCAAAAGGGATCTCTTACCTCTCTCACTCTTCCTCCCTTGCCTACCCTCTTCCTCTCTCCCAGTTAAAAATCTTGTGTCAAATACTTGTACTGTGACAACCTATCTCCTTAAATCTGAAATCTTATTTCATTATTTCCAGCCCATGTTCTAGTCTCCTCAAGTCCCTTTTGGATTATTTCATCATTCCTGTTGGTGTCCCAAAGTTGACTTTAAAGTGTAATATCTTTTGCTGATGTGTTGTTTAATCCCCTTCTTTAGATTTTTAATACAGACGTTACCTCATAAACAGTTATGGGCATTTGATTAGATACTTTCCACGAACTTACTGTTTTATCATTTGCTGTAAGTGTTTGCCCGTTATTCTGTAGGACATTTTCAGACTCTTAGTCTTCTTTCCCAAGACAATTCCAGTTCCTGAAAAATATTTCTTCTTTGGCTCAAGTTAGTAGATAATATTTGGGTACTTCCAGTCGTGTTTCATTAGAAAAGGAAACTGATCCTATACCATATGTATGTTCTTGGTGCAATTTTATTTATGTATCCGAAGATCCATCATGTCCTTTTTTGCCCTAGAAGAACAGAAAGGATGACAGGATGACTGCTCTTCCGCTAAATTCCCACATCTGACTTACTAGCAAGCTCTGTTCCTGATAGGCTCTACAGTGTGCTCCATTCACTAGCAGGTTGTTCTCTGAAATACAGGTTTTTTGCTGCCCAATAGCCTGCAAAACCCAAGTGTTACCTTCCATATTTACCGCGTGGCTGAATTCAATGTGGTTGAGTTTTACTCTATTACATCCCCTGCATCCCTAGGCCAGTACTTCTGTTGCTTTTAATGCTTTTTTGGTGACATGAAAGGGATCAATTTATTCTGCTGCTGAGGCCTGCAAAGAGTGTTTGGCATGTGCATTGTAATTCCATATATATATGTGATTATGTACCAAATAGAAACTTAATGGCAGTCATTATCACATCTTTGCAGAGCAGTAAAGGTTTGGTAGGATACTGTAACCTGCTACTTCAAATTCAGCAAAGTAGCATTCAAAGGGAGGTAGATGAGTCTGCAATGTGCTGTGAGCCTTCCAGGGTGAGCTGACATAATTATTTGTCCATACTGCTTTGGTCATATATAGAGATTTTCCAAGAACCCAGAAACCTGGCATGTCAGGGCTGTGAATAATGCAGGAGGAATCCTGCAAACGTGAGAAATCCTGTGTCCAGCATGGCCAGCCCGTGGGCCGAGCGCTGCCTGCGCTTCTTGGGTAGGTGTCAGAGGGAGCAGTGCGGTATGTTGGCTTAAATCAATGGCAGTCTCACTGCAGCAGAAATATGAACATGCACCAAACGTGGTTGCTGCTGTCCTTAAGAGAACAGCTGGGAATAGGAAAGGGAGCTTTGTGAAACCCTTTTGACCTCTGTTTTTTTAGGTTTTCTGCTCTGCCACAAGGCCTGGCGTTGCGAATGGTAACGCTTCATGACATATGGGGAGGAAAAATAGGATAAGGCGGGATAACATTAAAATGGAAGATTTTAATGGGGGAGCCTGAGGATATGCTGGGTGAAACACTCACTTAACTTTGCATGCTTTTTGGTTGGTATTTAGTTTAAGCAGTTTCTGGGTCCCCTGTTTAAAAAACAAGGGAGACCTATATTGGGAAGGGGTGAATTGCCCTTGGCTAGCACCAGTATCTTTCCACTGCTTACGTGGGGACTTGAGTACATTAAGCACAGGGGTAATTGTAGGTAGCTCTTCATTATACAGACTGAATCCCATCTACATGCCGTATCTTCAATATGTAACAGGGGACTAGGGGTACACTCAGGCTTTTTCAAAATAAGCCAGCTCCAAATCCAAAAAGAATATAATCACATCAAGATGACATTTTACACAAGTGTAGTAATCTTTTGGAATGCAGGGAGCAGATGGCAGGCCATGCAGGAGCAGCCATGCCCCAAACCTGAGTTAATATCTCTGGATGGCAGGGTGGGACAGGGACTTGTGTGGCAGGACCGCAGGTGATGCCTGAAGACACTTGGGGCACAGTCCTTGCTTCTTTGTTGACAGGAGATGGTCTAAGCTGCCTTCCTCCCAGCCTCCAAGCTTCCTTGCAAAGGAACCTATTTAGGTGAGCAGGCGGCTCCTGTAGGACTCCTCTATGGAGATCTGAGAAGGGTTACAGAGCACAGCGTGCTGCATGGCGCAGACCCAGCTGGCACACGTGTCCAGGTGTGGGACAGCAGAGGTTCCCTGCCCAACGTTTAGACTAAGAGGCCCTCAAAATGAGCACAGAATGAACAAAAAAAAGGTTTAAAACTTAAGTGGAGGCCATCTGAGAATTCAGATTCATTCAGTTAAAGGAAGCCACTTATTCCTTAGTTATAGGTGCAGAAAATCTTTCCAGTTCTGAGTTGTCCCAGACCAGCAGTCAGTCAGCTAACAGCATGTTTAGCCATTGCAGAGAAGTTATTAACTTGGACAGAGGAAAATATACTTTCAGTTATTACATGCTAAAAAAGCACAAACTAAACAAATTTAGGCAACAGAAGCAATTATATCATTAAGCATTTAACTGCAAGATTGATTTTTAAATTGCTAATAATTCAGACCAAAGCATGCACAGAAAGAGGAAAGGGGAGAAAGGTAATTGTAACAATTGAATCTAATCAGTGCCTCAGTTCAAATGTGTAGCTATAAATGTCAAAACACATAAGATCTCATGCAAGAACAGAAGTAGAACCAGAATGGATGAGCATTCCTCACTTGAACAGATTCTTCCAATTGGGAGGAAGTTAAACACATGGAGCAGGGAAAGTTTCTGAGCTGGGTTATCTCCAGAGCTCCCTTTAGATACCAGTCTATGTTCTTGAACAGCCTTTCAGACAGAGTCCACAGGAAGCAGTGAGCTGAGGCACAGATTGCAGGCTCGGCCTCATGCTTGCATGAGCCCTTCCACATTCTGCTGCTGTTGCAAAGGAGGATAAGCTGAGTTCTTATTGAATCAAGAGAGGGCTGCTGTGAAGGAATGGAGAGGTTCCTGCCCTCATCTAAAAAAGCCCTGTTTTCTGTTGCTCTTCAGATTGCATGGGAAGAAAGGGAGAGACTGTCCTGGGCTGCAGCAGAAGGTGGGTTTGATGAAGCTCAGTGCTGCTGGGGCAGGGTGGGACATTCTCTCCATGGCAGGGCTGTAGTTGTTTTCATAGTTTAGGGCAGGGCTGATCCCTTTGAAAAAGTGTAAATCTTAACCAAATAAAACTGATGTGCTGCCATATTTACCCAATCTCATTGGTTGTCCTACATCATGTTTTAGCATATAAGTTACATGACAGAGTTATCCAGGGGTTGCCAGCTGACATAGAAACAAGCCCTCATGTTAAATTGCCTGCAGATGTCCTCTTCCAACTCCTGTAAGGAACTTCTACCAGTTCTCTCTCTCCTCTTTTTTTTTTTTTTTTTTTTGGGTTAAATAAAAGCAGCAGAAGAGGGGGAAAACAATCTCAGTTGAATCTCTGTGCTAGTGCCTCTGCTTGCAGGACAGGAAGCCTTAAGAAGACAATGCAGTTTATAGGCAAGTGCAACAGAAACCCCTGTAAGGATTTCCATAAACTTTAGTGGACCAAATGACTCGTTATTTTTAAGATTGGAGCTGACTGAATAATGCCAAGTCTAATGCTGCCAAGGTGGGCTTGTCAGAAGATTCAGACCTGAGGAGGTGAGAAGATCTTTATGTTCTGTTGGCTGTAATTTATTTGATATTATTGTGTATGGATGTATGGCTTAGAGGTTTGACTAGACACCCCTTTTGTTTTGATATTTATTTTGATATTGAACTAAAGGAATCAGGATTTTATCTGGCAGACTTAAACTCTTGTTCTACTTGGCAGAAATTTCCAAGTAAGAGTGTGACATTCTTGAAAACATTCACTGTTTTCATTTACATAATTAGGAACTTTTGTTTTGTTTTTCTTTTCATTGTATGAACTTACTGAAGTTTGTGAACTTTTTGCCTGGCTGTCTCCCTTGGTTGGGGAAATCACAGAATGCTGTTTTGTTTTTTTTCCTGGCTGGAGGAGTATGGGCTATTTATATGTAGTTTTGAAATACGCTTTCTGTGAGTGCTTGCATTGCTCTTTGCAATGGGATATTTCTGGATGATCAGTCTAGCCAAAAGCAATTGCAAAAGGTTAGTGAAGAGCTCCCACTTAGACACCTACATGAAATATCGGCCCTTCAGAAGTTGTGAGTGCCAAACTCCTACTTAGAACAATGGAAGCTGGGGCATGCTGACAGCTTCTGAAAATCTGGCCTCACACGGCTTCAAAAGAGATTGATTAACAAGTCTAGCAAACTGTGTGTTTTTTCTGTACTTGCTTAGCTCTGCATGGAGAATATTATCTGCATTTGAAGTGTTCTCAGCAGTTGCAGGTGATGCTCTAAGAGGAAGGTTTCTCCTGGGAAGGTGGAGTTCCAGGTGGGTCAGTAGGTAGGCAGGTAGCTAGGTGGGCAGGCAGCTTGTTGCCAGGTTTGCTTCAGGAAAGCTTTGGCCTGGAGTATTGAACTTTGCTAGGCAGGTAGAAGGAAAGCCCTGGAGAGCTACCTCTGTAACTCCTCCGCTTGGATCTTTTTTCGGTAAGAAAACAAGAGCAGTTTTTTCCCATTTGTCTTAAACTGCTTTGGGAGTGACATAAACAAAACCAGAAAAGGCCACTCTGACGTTACTGAAATAGGGATGTCCAGATGGGAAATTATAGTAATACAATTCTTGCATTCAAACTTCACGTCCTGTGTAACTTCCATGTGTGGGCAAAGGAGATAAATTTGCTGTCTGGAGCTACACATGCACTTCTTTCTTTTCATTAAGCCTGAAAAACTTTTCTCTCCCCCCTTCTGTGCTGATGGACCGAAGTCTGTAGGAAGAGGAGAATTAGCAATTAATGGTTTGGGAGCTTTATTTCTAAACTAAGTTATTTTTGTGCATTTCTGAAACTTTTTTTTTTTTTTAATTCTACCACAAATCACCAGCCACCTTTTGCAGTAAAGCAGACCTTTCAAATACAAGAACAATAGGACTGTGCTAAAATGAGGAGAGATTAATTCTGAATATCAAATAACGGGTTTTGGTTATTGTTGCTTTTTAAACATGGTAAACAGGTTGGGGATCAATACGCTTGCAAATGGCCTTTCCAGTGGTAATCCGTATTCTTTTGAAAAGCTAATAAAAGTGGTGTATGAAAGAAATTCCTGGGGCACTGCAGAACTCACCCTCCTAGGGAGAGAGCCAGATGTACTGGTTAATAACCTAGCAAGCATTCGAAGCCAGGGCAGTAACCACTTGGTATCACCTAAGCCAGACATTCTATGTCAGTGCAAGGCAATATTGCATACTGGTCACATTCTCAGCAGAGACCTGCAAGACATGTGCAGTCTTATTAAAGGAAAAAAAAAAAAGAAATAAGAAAGGAAAAGAAAAGGAGGGGACAGGCAGGAGAGGGAGACAATGTGTCTGTCCTGAGAAGCAGCAAAGTAGCAGACACACTCCTCCACATGTGCATTAGTCTGTCAGCCTGGATTCTGTTATCCAGATGTTGGGGTTGATCCTATGGCAAGGACCATGAAGGAGAAGGCTTTTAAAAGAAATCATATTTCAGTGGTGAAATTAATGTTACCAGATTTTTCAAATGCAATCACTAGTGTAATTTTTCAGGCTGCTTTAGTAAAACAACAAACTCTAGATGTAATGCTTTTTGCAGGCTTCTTTGGCAGTGCCTCTTCCACACACAAACATACATGTGCAAAACTTGTCAATTGCTTTTAGAACCAAGATGCCGTAGAGTAAACAGCACATTAAAATTGTTCTTAAACCAGTCCTACTGAGCTGAAAATTGTTTGTGGGGGGGTTCCCAAAGTCCAGTGGAGACTTTCTGAAGGCATCACTCCTTCACATCAAACCCTGAGAGATCTTTAGAAATCACATCAGAATTGTGCTTATGCATAATAAAAGCATGCATACTTGCAGTGGCAATCAGAATACATCAGCATCAAATAAGAATTTTTAAAAATCCCAAATTTACTTTCCTAGGCACAGCAGAAAAATAAATTACTTATGGCATTTATGGTATATTTGTAACTTGAAACTGATGGCTTCGTGTTACTGGGCATAACGTGTGCGGCATATAAACAAACACTGCACAAAAAGACAAGTCCCAGCTTTGTCTTTCTGACACTTTGCCTCTGTGACCGGGATCCCACAATGAACGCCACATGTGTGTTTATGCTGAGCTCATGTTTACGTTGGGCTCGGCTCAGCCCTGCCTGTGCTGATCTTGCCTACACATGGCAGGATCAGGGTGTCCGATGAGAAACTGGGGTGCTGTGATAGGAGGCAGTGTGCATGCCCAACCAGCCATGGTCCTCACAAGGGGAAAGGCAGAGCATCTGTGAGCAAACATTTATTCGAATGTTTTAAACAGTGTAGTTGTTGTTCTTCCTTGGAAATGTTTCATGAAGCCTCAGGAGTGCAACATTTACATAAAAAGACGGTGATATGCAAATGTTACTAAACCTCATATTCATGACTGATGAGGAGTCACTTTTTTCAGCTGTCACAGAAAGCAGAATGTGGATATGTGAAAACTTGAAGCGTGGATTTGTGATTATGTTGCAAATAGAAACAAGGCGATTTTGTATCAATATTAGTACAGTGCACTTTGGAAGCAGTCTGGATGTTTTCATACATAATTATAGGTTCAGTGAAATAGTGCATTTATGGAGACAGCTGGTATGTCTTTTCCCATGTTGGAGTAGTATCAGCTGAGTAGGTCTTGTGAGAAATCTCAGTTTGTAGTTTTGGTAAAATCCAGACGCACAGATGTAGATTTCTTTGTGGCATTTCCCTATTGGATAGTATCTTGACTCTGCTGTGAATCTCAAAAGTTAGCAGGCCTCTGCAGTTCATTCTTGTATCTGTCACACAAAGTACATGGGGAGGTGCAGCACCACTTAACCAGGGTGAAAAGACATAATATTTTCCTTCCTGATACACGCAGGGTGTAGCTCTGAGTGCCCAGCAGAGATAACAAATCCAGGCAAGGATGGGCCAGCTGTGGTGCTGCCCGCAGCAGAGGCACACTGTTGCGATGCTGCCAGCTCACTAGCTCACTCTGCTTGGCAGTCACGCTCTGCATTCAGCAACCCCTCTTGCCCTGGGACAAGGGAAGAAGGGGCCCATAGCTGATAGCCTCTGCTCTGCAGGTCCTTGAGGAGCCGAGTGCTATCTCAGACACCCATTAACCTCACAGCCTGCCCCAGTGTTGGGCACATGCCCCAGACAGGGTGGGTTGAGAGCTGCTGGGGCTCCGTGGGTTAGACCTTTCCAGGCTAAGCAGCCTGTCATTGCACACTGCAGTTTGTCAGAGTGAGAGCCTTGGAGCCAGCAGGGTGTGATTCATCCATCCCGGCAAGGTCTCTGAGGCAATCTGACATTATTCGGACTGATATCATTAATTAATGAGGGCTGAATGTTATTCTTAGACACTGGATTGAGTATTGGGTAGAGAAGCCTATGAAAGGGCTCTTTGATTTTGGAAAATTCCTATGGCACTGTCAAATTTGCTAACAAAATTAAATCATCTGCCAACTTTCCAAGTTAAGGAGCACATCCCTTCTGGAGGTTTGACTGCGTCTCCTCAGTGCCTTACTGGGATTAAGGGATTATTTGATTTATATTAATGCCAAACAAAAGTGACATATAGCCTTCAAAAACCAGTCATATTAAATCTATCAGGCAGCCTTTGGAAAAAGCATTTTTGTTTGTTTGCTCTGCACAGATTTGATCCTCCCCCACCTTTGTTTGGCTGTGGTTGGTTTAATGTGCTCAAGGTGGAAGGAAGCCGAAGCCCAGAGCTTTTGTACAGCCTGGTCACTAACACCAGGTTGTGTGCCTGAGCTCTGCCCTGCGCTGGGGTGACCCGCAGCCCTCCGCAGCAGGAGCGAGGACCTGTTCATGCAGCCGTGGCTAACTCAGACTCCAGATTTAATGAGGTTTGGGTTTGGTCTTGGAAAACATCAGGGTGTGCTCCAAAGCACTTGGGTCCTGGGGCTGGTGCTGCTCTTCTCTCCTCCCGACACTTTTCCTCCCTGGAGCTGCTGCTTGCCCTGGTGTCGGCAGGCCGCCCGCTTCACGGACCTTGCAGGTGTCCAGAATTAGCCAAGCCTTTGCGGGCCTCTGGCGGCAGATATATAAATATAATGCTGTCATTTAAAACCCCAGCCCCGGCAGAGCTGGGAGCGCAGGAAGCGCATGCACATGTGTGCCGACCGGTATTCACACATGGATCCCATTGAAGCCCTAATAACACTGTGGTGGGGGGAAAAGGGCGAGAGGGCTGCCAGCAGGTCAGCTCCCCCGGGTTCATCTGTCTCCAGGCACCTCTTGGTCTTCATGTAAACAGAGAGATGCCCAAGCATGGCTGGTGCCTTGGTTTGCTCTCACTGGCGTAGTTTTCAGGCAAGGAAGTGGCATTCATAGCTAGCTGGTCTGCATTCCAGTGTGGTTGAATTAATGTGTGTGTTACCTGAGGTAGGCAGGCACTTTTGGGGTTATACACAGTGACAGTAGTGATGTCACCAGGTGTTCATCTGCACTGTGGGTCAGGCTCGTCTGCAGAATGTGTACATATGTGCGCACACAGACAGAGCTCACACACACAGCTGGGAGCAGACCAGCAGCCACCTTAGCTGAATAAAGTGTTGGGGGGGGGGGGAAGTCTCTTATAGATTGTGCTAATTATAAAGAGGTTTGCTGTGGTACCATACGTTCAGCAGCAGAAAGACCAGGTTATTTGAATTCTCCATTTGGTCTGATGTGGCTTGTGTCCATGAACCAGGATGTAATCTGTAATTCTGGCTGCTAGAGTGATGCTTTTTTAAGGGATGCATGTGTGAGCTGCTTTAGATATCTGCTCTAGAGGCGCCCTTAAAGCATTTTGCTTCTATTCCAGGATCAACAGACAAGGTGCTGGAACAAACTGATAAATTAAATAGCAACAAGTTACCCAGACCTGGTGGTATTAATCCAGGAGTTGTGAAGAGCCTGAAGAATTATGTGCCTGAGCTGCTCACAACAGAAAAGTGGGAACTCAGGGGAAGCAGGGAACTCAGGAGTGACAGTCTTTGTACTTTTAAAAACAAACATGAAAGCGGTGCTGGGAAGCACCTCCATGCCCTACTGCGGGGCAAAAATAACACCTACCTAGCTGCAATAATAAACAATGGCAAAGTTACAAATACACCTCCTCCATCAGTGATATGAAAGAGATGAAGTGGGATGTATTTACTAAAGAAAAATTGGAAGTCACCGTTGTACCATAGTTTTTAGAATGCACAAAAAGAAAAGCAGATTTGGAAAAACAGGTTAATTAAAAAAGAAAAAAAGCTGAAGGAGTTTTCTTGTCAAGGGAAGAAGTGACATTCGGTCACCCATTAAAAATCGATAGGAAAGAGACAGTAAGAATATTATAGTAAATATTCAGTTTTCAGTCTGACACCCCAGATCGGCAGCAGGGTGTCTGTCTCAAAATGCATCCTAAATCTGGCATTGTTTAATACATTTAGTAATGAGCTGGAAAACAGGAAGTGAGGCCCCAATCAGATTAGAGATGATATTTATGTTCACGTGCTTTTTTAGGTTATTCAAGACAAGCCTAAGGAAATATGGAATGTTTCACCAAGCCAAGTGGAAAATACTGTGCTATGACAAATCGATATGAAAATGCATATGAAAAAGTAATGTAGGTAGGGAAAAAACATATGCCATTGACTAGCACTGTGATTAAATATACTGATTACCACTTTTGAGACACACTGCATTAATCTTCTTCCATGCTGAAAACTGGCCTCCTACTCTTTGCTTATCAGTTTCTAATTTATGATGAAATATGAACCTGCATCCTATGGTAACTGTTACTCTTTGATAACTTTCTTAAAGTTATTCTGCAGAAAGTCCTGAGATTCTGGTACATTTGTATTCTGTGTGGACTAAGAAGTAATCCATGTGGTGCAGTGGCTGACAAATGCCAGTGATGGCAATTAATACCATAATCAGCTGTTGATACTACTATGATGGGCCTCTGCTCCTGTGACTGAGTATGGTGGCTGGGGTTGATACAGGATTAACATGTGCCCTGGTATTGCTTCTCCACAGAATCATCCTTAGTGCTGCTGCTGTTGGGTTTGGTAGAGAATTTGGTATCTGTATGTTTTTTGCAATACCTGTATAAAACATTTTTAGCTGGCTTACATTTACTGTCTCTTGTAGAATAAAATGTTAATTTTTCAACTTTCATTAAAAGAAATGAGAGAAATTCCATGACTTCAGGAACAGAGAAATGGAATATGAAAAAGAAATACAGAAGAGTTGGTGCTTAGTGACATACTAGAAACCCTCTCTATAACTCTTCCCTGGCTGAGGAAATCTCACTTGTTCTGAGGCCCCTACCAATATTGTTGAGTGATGCCCTTGGGAAAATGCTTTTAGTGAGACTCAAGGCTGTCTGTGGCCCCTTCAAGATGTTTTATTATTCTGTGAAGTTTCTACTCGGGCATCATGTCTGCATTTGTGTGACAATTAGGCACTGTAAAGGGACTGTGGGTCCTGATGGCTGGTGGCCCCTTTTGTCCAGGAGAACAGTACAGAGCAGGAGAAGCTGGGTGAGCATCCTCCCCATCATGTCCTTCAGGCATGGCCTTGAATATGCACTTGCAAGATGAGAGAATAATTTGGTCTCTGTCCTCCAGGAAACCTTCTCCTTTCCAGAGACTGCCAAGGTTAATAGCCATACCATGGGTGTAACCTGAGGTGTGGTCAATGTCTTACGTTTTGGGACCTGGATTAAAACCACCACTAAGTAACCACCTGTCTGGTGGTGACGACTTCTGGTTGTTCATGAGCTGAGATGGATTTAAAATGGAAATGTGGATGACCCAGTTTCTATTTACAGTTTCCTTAGCTCCCCTATGCTCCCAGACATATCTTTACTTGGGGAACTACATAAAGCAGTTGCCACATACCTCTTTCAGAGTTTCCATTAGTATCAGTTCATGCAAAGCATGCCAAGTCCAGTTCTTGCTTTTGTCAGTGAGATCCCAGTGCTCTTTGAGTCGCCTTAGATCAGGGAGCTGGTGTGGCTGGCACTGTTTGCCCAGTACCATGCAGGTAGTGTTTCTGCCTTACCATCTTCCATTATTTCTATCTTCCTGATGTCCTGTATGTATAGTCTATGAAATCCTCCTCTGATGTACATACCATGTCTTCATTACTTTATGTCACTAGGGTCAAAATTCATCTCACCTTACTTGTCTGAAAGCTAAACTTTTCTTCAGAGCTATTGAAAATAGAGGCATACCCTGAAGGTATTTAATCCCATTTTAAAATAGATTTCAAAGGAGCCTTGGCAAATATTTAGTCTAGATGTCAAACTTTTGGGTAGGTAATGTAAGATAAAGATAATCTTGCTAAAGGATTTGCATACATTGCTGCTTTTTGATTCTGTAGTGTAATGGTGCGTTCACAGGCTTGAAAAGTCTCCTCAAACTTAAAAATCATGCATCAACTTTATAATAATGGATCAGATGGAAAAAGCACGCTGCCAAATATGTTCCAACTGCTATCTTGGGTAGTTCTAGTACCTGGTTAAAGGCATCAGAGGTACAAAGATTAGCAATTTGGACTTTTTTATGGTTTCTTTGGGGATGGGAGGGCAAAAGTGATTCATGGCCTCATATGATTGTGACTTTTTGGAAGTTTCATAATTCACTTTTGTATGTTAGGTTTTGTTTCACAAGATTACACATAATTTAAAGAGTACATTTAATCCTATCTCTTTAGGAGTACGGTGAAATACCTTGCCTGATTGCTTTGTGTCTGCTTGGCTCTGCCTAAAAATTATACACATGCTAACCTTTATTTTCCCCTGCCTCAGTAAGAGGTTCTTTTAAAACAGGTTCAGACTGACGACCTGTCCTGGGTTCAGCAGTAGCAGTCATTCTTCTACTTCTCTGTATCTGGTGTAATGCTATGTTTTTGACTTTCAGCTTGGGAACAGTGCTGATAGCATCGATGTTTTTAGTTGTTGCTCAGTAATGCTTACTCTGACCAAGGACTTTCTGAGTCTCCTGCTCTGCCAGGGAGGAGGGGAAGCAAGGAGAAAGCAGAGACAGGACACCTGACCCAAACTAGCCAAAGGGGTATTCCATACCA